>JAWNMF010000608.1:0-21616 GCA_035044305.1 Drosophila nigritarsus
TACGTATTGCTACCCGACGTCACGTCGATTGTTTTTGTCATTGTCATCGCCCAACATTTCACCCAAATCGCACAAACGATTGTCTAAACAGCAAACACATAGACATTCCCAATTTTCATTAGTTGACACTGAAAGTGGCAGTGAAAATGATTTGGAAGGAAAATTTCATTTGTTACACAAATATGCTTTGCATTCTGCAGTAAATTCAGCTCAAAACGTTATCCGATTCGTAAACAAGTGATTAATAATGCACAACGTTCAGGATGGAAACCCAGACGCTTTCCGTATTTTTTGCCAACAATCAATTTTTCAAGGTTTTGATTTTTGTGTTTTTTCTAGATTAGTGTTAGGCTTAATTCGGACTCGTTACATTTAGGCGTTACATTTAGACTTAGGCTTAGGCTTTGGGCTATACTTATGCTAAAAGTTTGAATTTAGCTTAAGTTTAGGCTCGGGCTTATACTCGTGCTTAACCTTAGACTTAAGCTATGGCATTTTCTTCTAGATTTAATTTTTAAAACCCCATTATCTCACATTTGTTTGTTAATAACGCCTGGTGGAACGAAAATTATGTGAATAATACCTGTGAAATCATATTGCTGCCTCTCAGCGCACCATTTTTTCTATAGTTTTTATTTTCTATTCAATTTGTCTCTGTAGAAACTTTCTCTTGCGACGGTTTTTAGCCACTTTTTGAATTGTATATTTTTGGTTAAAGATAAATTACTTTTTTTTTCTTGGTTTATGTTTAAATAGCCTTACCATTGTTTCCTGTGTTTAATTTTTGTTGTTTCAGTTTTTTTCGTTTTTATTGTTATTTACAACTTATTCTGTAGGAAGTTGTTGTTAACGTTGTTGGCTAACGTTTGCCTTCTTTTTTTTTGTTTAAAATTTTAAATGGATTATAGCAAGAATATTTTTGAATATTATTAAAAAATAAATTGGGGGTTTTTATTGCATTCTTGCCTGGCATTATATTGGCTAATGTCGAGTAAAAAGATTCTTTTTGCAATAAGGTGATGTTATGCTTTGACTAAAATGTCATCAACAAGTCGAACGCAATTAATTCGGAAAAACTATCGGTAATCCATTTTGCCGAAAATTAATTTTTCAAAATTAAATGACCAATCGCGGTGTTATTGATTTATATTACAAATTGCTAAAGCATGACTCATAGTTTAACTTTCTAACTGAACAAAACTATAACATTGCATTACACTGTGAGCGCTGGAAATTCAAATATGTATAAATAATTTATCTGTTAAACTTCGTTTCTGCAATGTCTTATTTGTTCTCTAATGTTTTTACTCAAAATGAATAAGTTTTCACTGATATTCAACAATTATTCGGCCTTTTGTTTTGTGATAATATGAGGCGTCTTATTTTTTATGTCGACTTGCGTAAACATAATTTTTTATTTGTTAGGTTAAAAATCATTTCCTTTTTTTATTGTTTCTATTTTTAGTTGTTCTC
Organism: Drosophila nigritarsus; assembly: GCA_035044305.1. NCBI lineage: Eukaryota > Metazoa > Arthropoda > Insecta > Diptera > Drosophilidae > Drosophila > Drosophila nigritarsus. The sequence goes on from JAWNMF010000608.1 coordinate 1,474, forward strand.
TTCCACAATTACTTCAAAATTGCTATTTTCGGGCCAATTTATTGCCCGAAAATTGATTTTTTTTTTATCAAAAAGGCTTTTTTACCAGAAAACCTTTTGTGAACCTGCATACCTGCATACAAGAAAACCTGCATACCTTTTGATCGTAGAATATGTATTATTAATACCCCTTTACTTCTCATACACCTTACGCTGGCTGCAGTAATAAAATTGTTTTTTTTTACAATTTTTTCAGGTTTTTTCGTCCATGGAAATAGTAACGTTTTTGGTCTTATGTAAACCAATCCAATATTTATTTATGTCTTTAAATTTTAAACCATTGCTTTTATACTCATTTACATCTCCATATATTTGCACATTTGTGGAGCTTGTTCACTCTTGAATTAAAATATATTCAGCATTTCATACAGTTCTCGCCAACGTTTACCATTCAGCTAGTAAGGTGAATAATTTCAATAAAAAAAATGACTCGGCAAGCAGCGAAAAAATACAAAATTAAAAAAACCTTTTTGTAGAATATAAAGAAGCATTAACCAGTTTGTAAAAAAATTGTCAAAGATTTGTTTTTGGTGGACGCAAAATTTAATTGGCTATATTAATATAAATAACATATAATTGTTTTCTTGCCTTTTGCCTTGCAGCAGTCAGACAAAAATTTAGCTGAAGTACCATACCCCACATAATTTCTCAATATTTTTCGTGCCCAATTTGTGCTTAACAAAAAGCTAAAACACATTTGTAAATATTTAAAGCAAAAATTTTGTTGCTTTAAATAATTTATTTTTTTCTTCAACCATTTAAAAATTAGTTGGGGCGAAATGATTTTGGGTGCCAAGTTATTCTTCTCTGCCAACTGAAGCCAATCAGTATGGGACTTATTCGAATACCAATGTATGTATATTAGCTTTGAGAAATTCATTAAAATAACGAGTTTTTTGTTTTCTGTAAAATCCTGAATGCGGGCAATGCGTCAAGTTAAAGCATCAATCTAATTCAGAAGTGTTGTCTCTACTAGATATAATTATGATTCGCTCCTCGTGAATCTCAGGACATGGAATATGAATAAAGATTTTCCATTAATCAGCACTAAAAATGGTGGTGATTTTGGCAAAAGGTTTTATGCCTAAAAATTATTATCGCCAACGCTTTCGCTGCGGACTGTAGCTGTAGCTCCAAACCAATATTCCGACGTTCGTATTCGTCAAATACGCTGTCTACTAAACTGGAATCTGGTGGTTACCCCATCACCAAGTCGGTTGCCATTTTATCGACGACAAATTGTGCCTTCACCATTTCATGACAACCGCCGCAGTCGACTAATTTGGAAACGTACCGAAGCGGGAGCTAACCATTTAAACTCGTTTTATTCAACAACTCAATCGGTTTTACCAAATTTCTGATCTTGCGCCAACACCGCAATATCACCGTTAGCTTTAAATTCAACTTCAATAAATCGACCGCACCGGCTCGGGCAGCATGACAGATGAGAATGAAGTGAATCAACGCCTCAAAAAGCAACCGGCTGTGTGAAAATGAGACCAGTTGTTAAATGTTGTTTTTCCTGTTATTCATATTGCAAACTCTTCATTGTCGTGCACATCAGAGCTGCAACGTAATAATTTTCTGGTGCCTATCACAAAAATTTTGCACAAAATATTATTGAAAATCCAACTCTTAAAATCTTAAATCTTGTAATAAGGCGTTTTATTTGCGTGTTACTGTAATGAGGCTAATTCGTTGTAGGACCAGTTTTTTTATATTTCACTCAAAAATTATTAAAGTTATTTAAAAAAAATTACAGTGATTTTTTTTCAGGGCTATAGGTTGATATTAAATTATTACGTTTTACCGCCACGCTGTACTTGTTTGTGGTTTATGTATTTTAGACCTTTTCGTATAAAACTGCAATTTTTGCTATTGCCTATACACTTTATTATACTTAAAATTAATCTTTGCTTTCTGTGTTTAGAGGAAAAATGAAATTATCCTCAAAGTTCAACTCTCCAACATAACGCCAATTTCTCGTCGATTCTCTATTTTTTTTTATAAAACTAGTGTAAAAAGTTAGCCTACTTGGACGTGTGTTTCTTTGTTTGAAACAAAATGAAAAATTATACTCCCAAATTTAAATATAATATTCGAGCCGTAATCAAAATTTTGCGTCCGGCCTCATCGCGCCCAACACCGGAGAGCGACTCAAAGCAAAAAATTTTTAAATAATTTAAAAATTTTTTCTCTTTGGGCGCTTAATGATTTTGTATCTCTGTGACGGACTTTTTTTGCATCGTTTGTCGGTACTTCAACGACATTTGGCTTGTACTTTTGCAAAACTAACTCAAGACACTTTACTTGAAGTTATTAGTTTGGTGATAAGTTGTTGTTGTGTGATTGACAACAACGCAATCATCAAATGTACGTCTTTCATAACGGATCGGTTAAGGTAAGGTGCAATGAATTAAGAAATCTTTAATTGGTTAATAAAAACAATTTCAATTAAGCTAACCTAACATTTTTTTATAATTTTTTCTATTTATATTTTACAATTGCGCTATATTTATTTTTGATTAATTTTAGGTGCTATCACTTGGCGCTGATGTCTTACCGGAATACAAGTTGCAGGTTGGTATATTCTTTAGCAAAGTATTCATTTCTCAAAAATTCCACATTTTTCAAGCAGCTAGGCTAAATCATAAGGTTCTATTGTTATTTTTCTTTTTTTTGAACAGCAAACATCGTTGAAAAAAGTGATAATTGTGTGAATAAATATATAATTAATCCATTTTTGTACATTGTTTATATATATTTCACTTAATTCAATTCAAGGTTGCCGTTTTCTTATGCATCTTCACATTTGCCTCTTCTAAATTTTGCGCGCTTTTTCGAATCCTCCCCAAATCTCTCAGTTGTCTTCTTTTTTTTTGTTCTACTTCGTTCTACTTTTAGATTTTTACTTTTATATTTTGTTTAAACTTATGATTTAGCCGACGAGGATACACCATTGTACCATTGTCCATTACTCTCCGTTTAAGGCGGTTTGGGATTGGATTATTTTGCTGCTTGTGATCTACACGGCAATTTTCACTCCTTATGTAGCAGCTTTTTTGCTTCGTGAGGTAATCGTCATTTCACAAGTTTAAACACTACATATTATTAATATTATTTTAGACTCAAAATAGCACAAGAAAAGTGCACTTCACGGAGCCATTAGAAGTCATCGATTTGATTGTAGACATTATGTTCATTGTCGACATCATCATCAATTTCCGCACAACTTATGTCAATGAAAACGATGAGGTAATTTTGCAGCTGAAAATTTTTTCAGATTAATTATAAGTCTTGCAACGATGTTCTTTAGTTTGCACAACAAATTGAATTTGTAAAAATTTTATCTTTGATTTTAGGTTGTGTCGGACCCGGGTAAAATTGCGATTCATTACTTCAAAGGCTGGTTCTTAATCGATATGATTGCCGCTGTGCCTTTCGACTTGCTGTTGGTTAACACAGACAGCGACGAGGTAATTTGGTTTATCCTTTAAATCTTATTGTTGACATAACATAAACATTTTAGACCACAACGCTCATCGGCTTGTTAAAGACGGCGCGTTTGTTGCGCTTGGTGCGAGTAGCGCGCAAATTGGATAGGTACTCAGAATACGGCGCTGCTGTACTCCTGCTTCTCATGTCAACGTTTGCGCTGATTGCACATTGGTTGGCGTGCATTTGGTATGCGATTGGAAGCACAGAACTACCTTATAAGGAAATTACTTGGCTTCATCAACTTGGTAATTCCATTGTTTTCACATTGAAAGTTATTCCACATAAAAAAATAATCATATTTTGATTATCAGCGAATTTTTTTTCTGTGTTTTTTCCGTGGACTTTTTTATTTAAGCAATTAATTTTTTAGCACGTCATTTAAACGAGCCTTACATTTCAACAAATGGTTCAATACCAACGGGTGGGCCTTCACTCAAATCTCGCTACGTCACTTCTCTTTACTTTACGCTTTCAACTATTACCTCAATCGGGCACGTTGAAAATTTAACTATCTTACTTGCCAATTACAATTTAACGGGAGACAATTAACAGTTGTACGATTTAGGTTTGGAAACGTGTCGGCGACAACAGATTCCGAAAAAATTTTTACTATTGTTACGATGATTCTCGGGTGTAAGCTTTTTTTCATAGAAATATTTGATTTTGAGCACTGATAATAATTTTCTTTGTTTTCTAGCGCTTATGTACGCGTCCGTGTTTGGTAATGTGTCGGCGATTATTCAAAGGCTGTACAGCGGCACGGCCAGATATCACACCGAAATGTCGAGGCTGCGCGAATTTATTCGCTTCCATCAGATTCCCAACCCTCTAAGGCAGAGACTTGAGGAATACTTCCAGCATGCTTGGTCTTATACAAATGGTATTGACATGAATACGGTAAATTTTATACAAATATTTTATCATATATCTAAAATTTGGCTAAAATATTCCTGACTAATATGTTTTTTTGATTACTTGAACATTGAATTTTTCAAGAAAATTATAAGGAAAAAATGTATTTTTTAGTGTGGATGTGAACAAAATTTAGATACTTAGATTAGTGATTTCTATTTTTTTTCTATTTTGTTACGCTAACGCAATTGCTTATTTCATTTTTAGGTGCTGAAAGGCTTTCCTGACTTGCTGCAAGCCGATATTTGTCTGCATTTAAATCGTAATTTGCTCAATAATTGTCCTGCCTTTCAAGCCTGTTCTCCGGGATGTCTTCATACACTGAGTATGAGGTATATTCAATGTTTATACTTTTCTTTTTTAACTTATAATACCCATATTGGGGTTTTTTTTTCAGGTTTCGTACGACGCACGCGCCGCCTGGAGACACGCTGGTGCATCGTGGAGATATTCTTACTGGCCTTCATTTTATTGCCCGTGGCTCCGTGGAAATTGTTAAAGATGACATGGTCATGGGGATTATCGGTAATTTATTTCCTTTGTCCATCGAATTTAATTAAAAACTTTATAAATATTAAGATTTATAACTCAAGTTAAACTTATGTTCAATTTTGATTTATTCAAAAAAAATAATTTTTAGGAAAAGACGAAATTTTCGGCGAAAATCCCTTATTGTATGAAGATGTGAGAGTCCGTGCAGTGTACGCGCATTAACATATTGCGACCTGCATAAAATTTTGCGAGATGATCTTCTTGATGTTTTGGATATGTACCCAGAGTTTGCCGAATCATTTTGCAAAAATCTTGTCATCAACTATGACTTAAGAGACGTAAATTCATTTTTAAATTATATTTTAACTGAATTGATATAAATTCGTATTTTAGAGTATTTAATTTTTATTTATAGGAAGTTCAATCGACGCGAAAAAGGCTTGACAGAAAAAAGCTCTTAAAGATGTCTTGTTCAAATCGAGACAAGCAATGTGAAGGTACTTATGAGACAGACGTTTCTTAGCTGATCACTTGCAGATCAATACATTTTTAGACCTTCGCACGTATTCTTCTCAGTTCCGTGGTCCATTATCCTTACTGGACCGCCGGGCATAAGTGAAGAGGACAATGAAAACGGTGCTGCTAGCATGAAGAGTAACAGTTTGTTGTTATCGCGAACTATTGGAACAAATTTTCCTTCTCCGCCACACAATGCTCGTGGTAAATATCCCTTAATATTATTTGCCCAATTTTTGTTTAAATAATGTAATTTTAGACGCCGCAATTTTGTACGAAAGTGTGAGGCGGAGTTTAAGCGAGATGGGTCAAAAGCAAAGTGTCGACAACTTTGGAGGTAATAGAGGAGATGAGACTGCAACTTTTAGAGAGTCTGTGTTGATGAGGTCGACGAATCTACATGGTTCTGCTTCGGCAGGTATACTTTTTGTATTTTTTAAGTAAACAACTGCTTAGAACCAATGTTACAAGCAAAACTTTTTTGATTGTACATTTTCGGCAGCTTGTCGCGTGTTTGTCAATAGTAGGGCACTCTTAGGGGGAGGTGTGCGGCACTGTTACTATTACATTTTTCCTTGATATTTGTAATTTTTTTTCCTGTCCCTGAATAGTAAAATACTGTTGTCGCACGTTTTTATTTTTTTGCCGTTTGCCATTTTGCTGTTTATTCTTTATTTTTGCTTTAATATTATTTTGCTATTGGTTAACAACATACCTTATTTAAGGAAATTTTTCCTTCTCAAAACAACAATCTTTTGGTTCTCAACATTTACACTGTAACAACATCAGCAATGACACAACGTCAAACATGCACAGCGCTTTAGTCAGTACCTGCAGTTACGGTGAACACGAGCCTTTATTGCTTGTCGATGCTGATGTTGATGATATGAATGCAGGCTTGGAAAGCAGCGGAGCGGCAGAAACATGGCGTTTAATTTCGGCAACAAACAACAACAACTTCAGTAATAATCAGCGGTGTGTAAACAACAGCGTCGGACAATCTGGGGGAGAATTGCGCAGCAATGGCGCTTATGCCTTAACACCTGTGCACGAAATGCCTTATAACAATCCTTCCCAATGTTTTAATAACTGTAATTCTTTCTTTTTTTTTATTAATTTTGAATTTTTTTTTTGAAAATTTGTTTTGCAGTGAGTGTCATTTTTTTCTTTTAATTTCATTTAAATTATTGCAGACGGTTTTTTGGCACCTAAAATTTACTTAATTTTTACAATGAACAGTTGCCTGTTAAAGTTAAACTACATTTCAGTTTTTTATTGATTAGCTGAATTAAAAAAATATTTATCTAATAATAACGAAATCATATTTATTTTTATTATATTTTCTCTTTTTTAGTTCCTTTACGAGTACCTTTCGTTGACGACTACGCCGGTAAGAATGAAATAGGTGGGGCTCCAAGCAATAGCTTTAATCAAGATCAAAAGCATTTACTGCTAAGTCGTCGCCTGGACAACATTGAAAAGTTAGATTTATATCAGTATTCTAGTGAAAATATATATTTACATTTGTACATCCAAAATTTAGTCATTTGGAGCAAATCCAAAACAAAATGAATGGCGACTTGGAAGAAATTATTGGTCTCCTCAGAAATTCCGGTACCCTGCTGGCTTCTTCGTCTCCGGCGCAGCTGGCGGGGTCGTCGGTACTAACGCCTTCGTCATCCAATGCCGCATCAGCCACCGGTAAGAACAATGTGCGTTGTTTTTTTCTATATGCTTTACTTTGTTTTATTAACATTTTCTTCTGAAAAACTAATTTTTGACTTTGCCTAACTTTCATGCCTTAACAATAATTATAGGTTTAGCTGGCTCCTTTTTACAAAATTAAATCAAGCTAATGCTTAAAAATAGCCTGTCTTAAATTTTTTTGTTGAACTGGAGTTTTTCAAAAAAACAGTGTGCTGAGCTTTATATAAAAAATAACTTAATTATTTTTGCAATTGTAGAGCAACCAATATCTCTGATCGTATCGCCATTAGATGAAAATTCGAATTCAAACAGAACAATACGACTGTTGCCAAATACCAAAATGTTACCACATATTGCGCCTTTAGAAACGGTAACTTTTTTATTTATGTTAAATGTTATAATATGTTAATAAAGTAGAAAGCGTTTGCAATATACCGCTTAGAAAAAAACTAGCTTTCTTCGGCAATATTGTCAATGGCTTCCAACGTCAATCCAGTTATAAGTTATGACTCATAACAATGATAAATATTAATGTATTTCAACAATTGAAACTCTGAAAAATTATTACAGTAAATTAAAAGCTGTTAATGATATTGTTGTTTGGCACTAAATTTTATAAATTACTGAATTGATGTTTATCGCCAATTGTTAATTGTCTCTACCTCAGTTAGGGCCGGCCATTTTGTCAAATTCTAAAGTTCTGTTTGAAAAACATATTTTTGCGTGATTTAATAACTTTTATTGCGCTTCTATAAATACAAAAAATGATTTTATAAATTTGATTATTCGTTAAGAGGTCTGTAAAGAAAATTAATTTAACCACTGATTAATTTAGAACAATTTTGCTCATGATTCTACAATTGCTGAATGTGCAGGATTGTATGCAGTGGTTTCACCACCAAGCGCACACGGCGCTTTGCTTCTCACAACGCATTTCAGCAGTATTGGCGGCAGAATCGAAAGTGTTAGTGGAAACGGGTCAAAACAATCACTTTCTGTTTCCACCTCTCCATCAGCATTTTCGTCGGCGTCAACCTCTAGCGTTCCCCTGCGCCGCTCAAATCATATTGCAAACAGCGGGATGGAATATACATCAACGACTGGTGATGACCGATCAGCAAGTCGTTCTACTTCACAACTGCCGACTCTGAAAACAACTGAATCGGTTACGATTAAAGAGGAGAGTGGTTTGCCGCCTCCCACTAATGCACTAAAATATGGATTCCAGACTAAAAGTAACAAAGAGACGTCGCTGGTCCCACAGTGTACTTTAGCGAGTCCGGATGATTCTGACACGATTATGTGATTACCTCCGTATCCCTGCTGCTTGCATTCAAAGCTTTTGCAGCGACTTAAAAAGATTTTTATGTTTGAATAAAAGAAAAACGTTCAAGCAGCTTTTTATCCGCCACACACGAAATTAAAGATTAAGCCGTAGGGATTGTCAGGCGCCAAACAACTGCCTAACGGCCGATTGGTAATGCGTTTGGCGCGAACATGCAAACATGCCTTATCCCTTTTCCACTTCTCTTTTTCTGCCACCTATCTGTTTTTTTTTCATAAAAAAGGACTGGCTGGACTTGTGACCGCCAATTGTCAAAATATAATTTTGTGCATACATCTTTTTTTTCTAAACTCCTCTCTCTCAAAGAACAAAATCATTTTTCACTTTTAGTGGCATTTCTGTAATTAATAACCATTTAATTAATACTGATTGTGCTCAAATCTTCCCAGTAAACAAATGTGACATAAACATAATCGCACCGGTTGTTTAGTTATATTTTCAATGTATTGATTGGTTGCATTGGTCTATTTATCTGCTTAATTATAGTATTGTAATTGGAATTTTTGTGAAGTAAAGTGCCATAATGTTGGGGGAAAAAACAATTGTAAATTTTCTAATTTTTTTATATTAATTCAATAACTCACAATTGTACTGTCTTGATGTACCCGTTTTAATTTAATTTAATTGATTTTTAACCTTCGGCCAAATTATGTTTAGTGAGTTTGTGTAGTTTGCACAATTGATTTGGTTTTGAATTTCATATTTTTTTTCGATAAAAAAACAAAATCGTTGAATTTTTTAAACACTCCCTTTTGGTTGAACCTTTCTCTAGCATTAGTTCAGCTATTCAGCCTTCCAGTTGTTCAATTAGAAAAAAACATTTTATTTGATCATTACAGAATTGCATCGGATAGATCTCAATCTTGCGCAAAAAAAAATAATTTGACTGAAAGTAATTTTTATACTCGCTGGTTTTGCTAGTAGATTGTAATTGCTAAATTTTTATAAAATTCTAAAACCATAGCAAAGCAAACATTGCTAGATCTTTTTGAGAAATTGTAACACAGTCAAGCAAAGAAGTTTTACTGTAAAAAAACGGACATTTAGAGCAGAATGTCATAGCTCAGCTCAGAGTAAAAAATACAGACGTAGGCCCATTTAGTTAGCTATATCTGCTCAGATATTGTTTGAAATTCTTTCAAGAAAAAAACTAATCAGTCAATATTTTTCTCCCTACAGCATTTTGTTTTCTTACGGTGTATTAAATCGATAAACAATTGCATTGTAAAATGATTTTTTACGTCTTTCGCTGTGATAATTTTTGTTTAATTTTTAACTAATTTTTCATTTGAAATAAAACAAATTTATTATTAAAACAAATTCACATTTTGTCCACAAAAACGGTTTTATTTATTATATTCTACTTACAAACTATCACAAATGAGAAGGTATCTATTGGAAGGGGTATATTTTTTTTTCATTGACATTATTTTGCCAAATTTTAAATATAATATTTTTGAAACATAATTTAGTACATATGTTTAAAAAACCATCCTTAATTTACATTCAATAAATAAATATTTTGACTATATAGTCATAAAACTTCAACATAAATGTATAAACTCAAAAATATTCCATCATTTAAAAATATGGGGAAGGCTTCTATTAGGATTGGGCTTTAATAGAGGGGGCTTTTAATACAGGGATGGCTTCCATTAGAGATTTTTTTTTGGTTCACAATGCATTTTTTATTTTATACTTAAAGCAAAAACCCGATGTCCTTAATTTGTAAACGTGTATGGCAGGATTGATGTTTACAGCTTTCAGTAAATAAATTTTACAAAATAGCTTTCCATATTTCAGGTACAGCCATGCATAACTTGAAATAAAAACTTTTTTCTTGAGCCATATGAAAAGGGTTGGAGATCTATTTAGATAAAAAAATTAACTTATTATTTTATGAAAATCATTGACGATTAACTATTATCAATATCTATTTTGATGAAAAAAAATACGGACTCTTCTACATAGTTCTATATTATAGCTTTCGTCTTAAGAAAGAAGTTTTTTACTTAAATTATTGTCAAATATTTTATTAAGAGGACAAGGTGTGACAGATGCATATATATGTTTAAAGAACTTTATATCCTTGGAAACAGTTTTGACCGTTCCGGGTCAATAATTTTTGCCAAAATATAACACATATATCTAAGGTAAACATGAAAACATATAAACATAGACGCCCAAGCACAAAATTCAAAAACAAAATTTTATGCGTGCAGCATAAGCGAAAATAGTGTGTAAAAAAATAGGACGGTTTTTCTTTTTGAGAGAAAAAAAGAAATGAAAAGATGGAAAATAAAAAAAAAAGATGCATATGCTTTTTTTATTTTTTAAAGGACGTCTTCAAACGCATTAAAAGTTTCTGCTAAAAAAATCTGCTGTTTTATTTAAATGTTTCATTCTCTCTTTTGCACTCGCGTGCGCATCCCCACCAAGTTTAGTGAATTTTTTTCCGCACCATTTTTCTTTTCTGTCAAATGTTTAGCAGAAACTCTTTTATGTCTTTCTCTCAAAAAGAAAACTCGTACTATTTTTTTACACACTATTATCACCTCTGCCATTTTTGGTTTGATTACACATGAAATTTTTTTATTTTTATCAAAAAAATGGCAAAAAGTAAGTTTCTCAAAAACATTATCGGGCGTCAACGTGTGAAAGAATTTTGTAAAAAAGTTTAAAATAATGTATAAATATATACTTAAATTTGGAACAGTGTATGTTTTTGGTGACGTATCAAATTTGTACAAAACCACAATTTTATTTTTCATTGCAAACAGTTGAGTCAAATAGTGTTGAAATAGTTATTATTCTTCTTCTTGATAATTAACTTGATTGCACTCACTAATTTGTTCTCTGATTTTATTGCACTTTCTGTAATAAAATTGTTTGATTGCAGGCGGAATGATGGCAGGAAAGCACAAGTTTAGGCATATCGGTGCAGTCGCGTGAACATTTTTTGCTTTACAACAACTTCGATTGTCTTTTGCTCCGGTAAAGCATCGAACATAGCTTTCATATTTGCCGGAGGCTTGTATTTCTTCTGAAATTTAACTATTTATAGACCTAACTACATTTATATAAATAAATTGTAACATACCAAAATTTGTCAACTCTGGCGCCGCTCCATACTAAAATAATTGTTTATAAAGTCGCCAAAGAATTTTCACATTCAAAGCTTTTTTTGAATAAATTTAGTCATTGCCGCGACATTCACGTTTAATTACTTTATTTATTATATGTCAGTTATATTATCTATAGTGCTAAAGAATTCTATCCATATATTTAAAACCCCATACTCTGAATTTTTGGTTTGTTAACCCTTCTCATTTTTAAGCTTTATTTTTCCCTTTTTTACTTCTGACAATATAAAAATACTGTTGGACCCGTCATGTGCGCGACACAAAGTTTTTGACATAATTTACCTTCGTGATATGTAAATGTTAACACAGTGTCGCCATTTTTTTAGTTTAAATCTTATGGAAATAGATGGTCAACATAGACATGTAATATTGATAAAAAAAACATCAAAAAATAATACAAAAATAGTTTACCCGACACATCTTTAGTACTGGAAAGTTAGAGTCAACACAACATTTTCTGAATTTTGTGTCCTCAACATTTAATGCGTTTCCCAAAGCGCAAAACATGGCGACTTGAATAAAAATAATTAGCAATGAAAATTTTTTCATGTTTGACAGCTAAAACGTAACAAATCAAAATTACAAAAATAACCCTTATTCGTTTTCAAAAAGAAATTTCAGTTAGTTAAAGCAGTTGACTTAACTCTCTTTGTAATCTCCATTTATAGTGACAATGCGGGATGCAAAATTCAAACAGTCGAGAATGCAAAAAATAAACCAACCGCTTTATATAAGACATTCAATCACTATGTATTACAGTTTTAAAAATATTATATTTTGAAATGGAACTGTTTATAATTCCTATTAAAAAAAAGTTAATTTCAAATTCTTTAAATTATTTTTTTTTGAAAGTCTCATTATAAATTCAACATTTTCGTTTTGATTTTTAGTTTTGGCATTGTCAATTACTATTCTTTAGCCAATTGAAATATTTTTTTGTTCAACATAATTTATACAACAAAAATAATTTTACAACTTTCTATTATAGGGGAAAATATCAATGTTAGTAATGCGACGATTGATGTGCATTTTTACCAAAAACTATCTGTTGAGAGATTATAAAATATATTTGAAACAAATCATAAAAGTAGATTTGCTATAGTGAGACCACACGAGCAGAGCTCCAGTAAAAACAATATCTCGTGTAAGTGTCAAAAGTTTTAAAATCTTTACAAGTGACGATGTTTTAAATGTACATTGAGGTCTCGTAGAAATTTTGACTTCTAAATTAACTCGGGATTGTTTTAAATTATTTATGTTTTAGGGGTGTTAGTGATTTGAATCGAAAAGATTTTGTGTCAATTACCGTTTCAAATACAAATTTACTTTTAGTGAAATTTAAAATCATCAAAAATTGTAAATTGACAAACAAAAATAAAATATCCAGTTTTAAACATAGGCAATGCGTCAAAGGAAGCCGATGACCGACTTTCCTGTACACTTGCAATGCTTGGAGACGGCGTTGTCTCTTTAAAATACGACGGCGACATTGTTGTTGTTAAATTCTCCAGTAGTTTGGACAGTATTCGGATTGGAGTGGACCATGTAAAACCGTTTGCAAACAGTAGCGTCACTGATGGAATGAAAACGGCGATCGTCGTCGCCTTCTGCGTCATCATTTTCAATTTAGTCGTCAGAGGCGATTTCGTAGAAATTGCATAGGTCCTAATGACAAAATTCGCAAATGTCGCTGCCGCCATATGCATGAGCCAAGCCGCCTCTTTGCATTGAACGCCCTAGTAGATTTCGCACTCCCGATGAACGAATGCTACTATAAAAAGGGGGTTTCTTAACAGTTTTGGCAATCCGAAAGGCAGTGATTAGTAAAGCTTTGTAATTAAAATAACAAACAAAAATATAAAGCGCCCAAAAATAAAATTATTATATCTATGTACCAGATCTCTAACATCAATTATATTTTTTGAACTTTGAACTTTAATAACTTTAAGAAAAATAATCATTTTAGCAAAAATACAACAATTCTTAACAAATTGGTATTATTTCAATCAAAAAATCTTTAATATTTTTTTTCGAAAAAAAAGTAACAGATTTGTCACATTTTAAAAATTTTAGAATTAAACAAATGTTTGAGTGACTATTTCTACACGTTGAAATTCATTTTTAAAAATATTTTTCTTAAAAAATAAAACTCAAGCAAAACTTAAAATACGGCATTAAACAAAAATCAACAATTTTTTTTAAAAAAGTTTTGTTGTCATTTGGACGCTAAAATTAGTTTGCTAATTTTTGGTCAATCTAAACTTTGATGATATTTCTTTCATATAAAAATTGTGCAAAAAAGATCGTGCATTGCAGTGCAAAAAATATACATTCACAGTCCCAATGAAAAACGCTAAAAGCAGGCAAACCAATTCACAAAGCCCGGTTATTTTACATAAAATTCTTGGGGTTAGATCACAGCAAGCCATTTATTAGAAATCAAACTAAAATGTGGTTAACCTATATTTAAAAGGACAACAATTATTCGTTGCACAAATTTTTGTCACACCGTGAGCATTGACCAGTCCCTCCACTGAATTGACAAATCCGCGGACCTGCCAAACAACCCGACGCTTTCGACGCACAAGTCCGTAAGGTAAACGGCGCTATATAGTAACGAAATTACAGTGTTTAACAAACAAAATAATTTTATAAGTTATATCATTTCTCTACCACAAAATCCAATAGTAATAACTCAAAAAAGTTGGTCGATTTTAATTTTGTGTCAGGTAAAAATAAGCTTACATTTTCCGCCCTCACATGTAAACTTTTGGCATGTAAAGTCCGCCTGAATGCCGCCCGAAGAACAGAGTTTTTCGGCGAATCGCGCGTTTTGCCCGGAATAGCATTTTTGTGCGGTCTCTAAAGTAGTTTAAATACACTTTTAAGAGTTTTGCAATCCTTTGAATCAATTCAAATGGCTCATTTTGTAAAAAATTGCAAAAATATTTAAATAAACATCGATTAAAATTTACAAAAAAACAAGTAAAATGTTCTTTGATTTCTCTCTTAGTTCGTTGTATATAAAGCAGTGATTCAATAGCCTTCTGAATTTTCAATTTTTGTCTCTTGTCTCACTACTAAAAAATGCATTCAATAAAGCGTTAATAAAACCACTGCTTGAGCACACAACTATTTGTTTTTGCCTGAAACTCTCTGATAGTTTGCAACAATAATAATGATTTGCAAAACATTTTACTTTGTTTAATCGTAGCGCCGATCGTAGTGATCTTTTTTCTTAAACAATTTTAGGTAAAGCATTATAAACGAGGGAGTAAATTCTATTTTAAACATAAAAACACCCATTAAAATTAAGCGGCGAAAAAAAAGAAACGTAATTGTTGTTAGGTTTAAATGTGTTATAAACTTTAGAATCCAAAAAGTTTAGATCAATTTCAAGTCGTTTAGCCCAAACTTTTTGGTCTTCTCTTATTTTCCAAATTTTTGGAGAAATGCCAAAAGCAAGTTTTACTAAAAATACTGTAATTACCTGATTGTGGAGTCATTAAATATAAAGTTAAGCTAAACAATAATATTCCATGTGTACATTGATTAAAATTTAACATTCTTCTTAAGCAATACATAATTGAAGCCTAAACAAGTATGTATAATAACGGTATGGCAAGAACAACAACAATCGATTAAAATAAAATAAATTTATAAAATGTGGAACGTCGGAAATTTGATAAGGGGAAGGGGGAAGTTTTTTTTCCAACTTTTCAATTTTCAGTTACCAAAAAAAAAAACAACGAAAAATATTGGAAAAAAAAACTTATTGTAACAGAGGAAATGAACGGAATTGATTTTTTTCAGAACAAAAAATTTTATGTTCAAAATTTTGAATCAAAAATAAAGGTTATTTGTGACAGACATTTTCATTATAATATTTGAGATGACACACACATTGGACCTAAACACAAATGTCGCAGGTCGACATGCATAATAAAAGCATTAAAAGAAAGTTGTGGACCACAACTTTAAAGAAGACAACCACAACAACTTGTGGAGATAAAAAAACGTTCAAATTTGTTACTTTTTTTGATAGACACAAGTTGTTGTTGTTGTTGTTATTGTTGTTGTTGTTGTTGTTGTTATTGTTATTGTTGTTGTTGTTGTTATTGTTGTTGTTGTTGTTATTGTTGTTATTATTGTTGTTGTTGTTGTTGTTCAAAATTGATTGTGTGTGAGTCTTAATAAACCATTTTACATTTATTCCAGGGAATGATTTCATTACTGCGATAGTTTTCAATGTTGAATTATATTTTTTGTTCACTAAAAACTTGTTTTCACTAATTTTACTCATTTCAAAACTTATAACGGCTAAATGAATCAACCGAATATGACCGAATTCTGAGCTGCCGCACTAATAGTTAAAGTTTTTAGTTCAGACAAATACTTTGTCTTTGGCTTGCGCCGTCATTGATAATCAGTTGTCAAAAAATCAAAGCCATAAGTAAATATTTCAAACACAAATAATAATTTTGCAAATAATAATAATGCGTTGTTTGGATTTACTAGCAGTTGAGATGAAGATGAGATGCAAATGAAAGAGTGTTCAATTTGAAATGCTACTTGTGATTACCCATTTTTTAATGCACAAATCATTTCAAATATTTTAAGCCGTTTGTGCTTAAACAACGCAAAACTTGCAAGCTCTGTTGTTATTCCAATATAATTTTACTTGAACATTTTGCAATGTTAATTTTTTTTGGCTTACCAAAAAAAGTGTTAAAGTATCTCAAACTTTTTTTAATTTACAATAATAAAAAAAATGTTCAAAATAAATCAAAACAAGTCCCAAAAAGTTTAAAATTACTACAAAAATGAGTGTGTGTTCATCCAAGTGTTTTTGTATGAATAAAATAAAGATGGAGTTAGGTTGAAGTCTTAAATTGTTGGTTTAATAGAAATGTTTAATAGAAAATATATTTTTACTTCCAATTGTTAGACTTCTGAGAAATACATACGCTTGTTTGCCTTTCAACGTTGAATTGATGTTTCGATGTTTTTAAAACTTCATTTAAACAGTCTCAAAATCTTACAACAAAAAGGTTGGTTGAGCTTTGTTTGAGCACTATAGTGATAAAGAAACTTCAACCAGTACTTCTGCCTTCTCCACCGTTGTTCTAACAAAATAAAGCAGAGGCAAAGGCGGCTTTGCGCACACAGTATTTTTAATGGAAGTTTATTTCAAAAACCTGAGGGTGTACACGTTTGTCCTCTTCAAAAACTTATTGCCAATGTTAAGGAATTATATTCTAACGGAGGCTAACAATTTGCTTAGCTGCTCAATTCTAAAAGATGCTTAATTGAAGTCCAACAGTCCAACTGATTGAAAATTTTCACTTTCATTTTTGCTTATTTCAATTTTTTAGTTACAAAACTTGCAGCTTGCAGCAGAAAAAAATAACCAAATTTTTGTGGATGCGCCGCTAAAATACAAAATTGTAATTGTATGTTTTTTAAATCAAATTCATTTTCAACATAGGTTCAACATGTATAATTATCAGAAAGCAAATATGAAAAAAATTTGTATTGCCCTAACATATGTGAATAAACAATCTTCAATTTATAAGAGTTTAATATCCCAAAAATTTTTAAAACAATTTATTTATAATTTATAATTTTAATGATTTTATTTTAAAAAACATTTAACATATTTACATACAATCAGAGTGTGCCAAAAGTTCTTGCGCTTCTTTTTTTTCTCAAAACTTTTTTTTTACAACATTATCAAAAAAACACAAAACCTTATTTGACAGCTCATTAAATTCTTTATAAAATCATTTTAACAAGTGTTCAAAATGGCCACCACCATTTGCCGCAACACAAGCTTTAAGGCGTTTTTGGAAGTTGCCACTATGCGATGAAGGTAATCCGTCTCTCTGTATCTCATCCCACGCTTTTTCCATTTTTAGAATACAATAAAATATGTTAAAATTTTCCATTAGTTTTGGCATATAATGCCAAATTAAACCGATTCAAAAAGAGGCGCAAGAACTTTTGGCACACACTGTATTTGGATGGGTGCACCAAATCGCTGCGGTCAGTCTTACATTTAAAGTTTTTATACATAAAATAATTTATTGTCAGCACAACTACTGCACAGATAATTGGAATTGAAAAAGGTTTCGCTCAAACATCATGTATAGGGAAAATAAAAGGCGGCGGACATTAAGACGCGAACAAAAAAATAAATAATTACAAAATAAAGATGATGATGGTTTCTTACAATCATTGTTGTTGCCTGCTTTATTCGATTTGGCACAAGAATGTAATGGAGATGTGAAAAAAATTTTATGGAGATGTGAAAACGAGGAGAAACGACGACGATTTGCGGCAATGTCAACTCGCTCAAAATTTCAGACTTTCAAAATCTATTTGTGACGCTTTGAATTAGCGGTATTCAAATTGAATAATTAAATGTTAAATGTAATAAGCTTGCATTTATCGTGAGTTAAAAATTCGCAATCGCAAATTGATTCGCGAGTTGCGAGTTGACATTGCCGCGCGTTGTTAATTTACCTGAAAACGAGAGTTAAGTTTTTTAGAAAGTTTAGATAATTAAGCATATGCAATTAACATTCATCAACAGAACCTCAATATTTCATATTTTGCATAACTCATGAGCGAAACAAAGTTGTTTTAAGTTTAATACATAAACCATAAATAGTATTAAGCATTTAAAAGGATACAAAAAGCAGTATTACGTGGATTCCATAGGCATATTGCGTTGTTATGGCTCTTTTGGCTTTTTATCTGTCTCGTAAATTTTTTGTAGCTTCGATAAATCTAATTTGCTTCATATTTACGATTTTGATTATTAACTGTTCGCCACAAAATAAAAAACATTAGTATTATGAGCAATACGGTAATAACAATGATGGAAATGAGGAGAATGATGCCGAACGTTGCTAAAATATTAAACTATTTAGGAAAAAAACAATCCGGAAAAATCAGTTAAAAAAAAGTTTTCAAATGCACAAAAGTCTTTATTTATGTAAGTGTTTCCAATAACGAAATTAGTTTGGTGAAGTGCAAATTTTGTACGATTTTTCGGTCTTTTTTAAAAGAAAAAAGTTTGACAAATTTAAATGAAAAAAATTTTGCATTTATTCATTAATACCATTAAAACTCAAAATAAAGCGTATTGATTGTATCAATGAGCTAATTTTTCGGTTTGAGATTTTTGAACTTTTTTTTAAAACAAAAGCATTTATGTTTGAAAGATAATTTATATTTTATATAAGTGCAATTCTCTTTGATCGTATAAAATGGGTTAATTTATAAAAACTTACAAAAGAAAAAAGAGTTTTCCATATTTTCATTATCATTGCAGTTTTCATTTAAACAGTCCTAAAATTATTAAAAGTTTTGTAAATAGTTGATTGTACATAATTACAATAGGCATGTTTTCAGGAGGATTGTAAGAGACAACTTTTCCTTGTCCAACATAGACTGGAACAATCGGTTTGAGAGCTGTTGGCTGGCAATTGTAGTTGATAGGGCACGAGCACGGGCTAAATTGGGTTGAATCAAAAAAATTAACTGATTATTAATAGGGCCATTTCTTTTTAGTCACAACCCAGGAAAAAGGCGTTTATTGCTAAGAAAAAAACAAACTATGTGTTGGAATGGCAACCAGCACAACAATACTGTTGGTAACATCTGAAATAATCTGAATTGTAGAACAATGTTGTTATTGAGCATGAGTATGCAGAAGCGCCGCCGAATGCCAATAAGTAAATGAATCCAATTGAACACAGAATAGTGTTTGAATGCATCTTTCACTTTGCATTTAACAAAACACGTATTTCTTCAAATTTTGTTTTTTGTTCAAAACTTTTTTTAAATAACTGTGATCATTATTTGACTTCAAAAAGTAAGTAAAAAAGTAGAAGTTATAAGTCAAAATACTAAGGACTACTATAAAAACAACTTATTAAAATAATTTCCAATAAACAAAATGGAAAGTGAGTGAACTTTTAACTTATTATCCTTTAATAGACCCATACATCAAGATTTTTTTTTCAAACAGAGACAACCCCACAAATGTACCTTAAATCTCAAAATCAACGTTTTTCACTAAACTTTTAACAGAATATTGAATGTTGTCGTCTAAAAACATTAGTTATTCAAAGTATTTTTATTAAAAAAAAAAACAGACAAATTAAATCGAAGTTTTTCATACTTTTATAAATTTGAAATTTTATGCACTTTACAAAATTAGAAATTAAGTGGAAATCAAAATCGCACACTTTCTATTCTGTTAAAAGTTTAGTAAAAAACGTTGATTTTGAGATTTAAGGTACATTTGTGGGGTTGTCTCTGTTTGAAAAAAAAATCTTGATGTATGGGTCTATTAAAGGATAATAAGTTAAAAGTTCACTCACTTTCCATTTTGTTTATTGGAAATTATTTTAATAAGTTGTTTTTATAGTAGTCCTTAGTATTTTGACCTTAGGATTTGATTTAAAAAACATACAATTAC
>JAWNMF010000609.1:0-127086 GCA_035044305.1 Drosophila nigritarsus
CCTCATCGCTGAGATTTTATTCATTTTTCTTATTTTTCAAATTTTATTGCCATTTTAGCCAAAAATTAATGATTTTTTACAGATTTTCAATAGCAATTTGACCTCTCTTTATAGTTTTTGTCAGACTGGGATGCGAAATCGCGTTATTCGCACCACAATTGGCTTGACGGCGTTGGCGGCGGGAGGTGCCGGTGGCTATGCCTATTTGCATCCGGAAATTTTGCCCGAAAACATACAAAAAACATTGCGCGACTATAAACTGTTGGATGAAGCGCAGAAAAGCCAGCCCACAAAGATTGAGCCTTTTCCTATTTACAAAAGTTTGTTTCTTTCAATTATTTTTTTTACTATTTTTTTATCATTTTAGTTGAAAATATCAAAAAATCCATCAATGATGACTCGTTTTCTTCGAATATTGCGCCTAAAGTGGTACCCAAGGTGACTGTGCCTAAGAAGGTCGCTGAGCCAGTAAAACGTAAGATTAATTTTTTGTGTTTGTAGTCGCCGGATGTCCCTCTTCCTATTGTTTCTTTTCTTTGTTTACAAAAAAGTTCCTTTTTTGCTGAATGTAGAATGCCATTTGGCTTATCAAAGAGTTTTTTTTTATAATGACAATCGTACGGATCTCACAATTTCTCAGTATTTTTTGTTGTCTATGCTCACCACCGATAGCCGTTTTATTTTTTTTAATTGTTAATATTTGAAAGTAATACCGATTTTCTGAACAACTGTTTAATTTTTTTTTAAATTTTATTTGAACTCTGGATTGAGGGAAACTGTCGAAATTCTGTGGCAGGGTAAAATTAGCTTTTATGTTTTTTTTTGTCAACTGCTTATTTTTGAATTAACTCTTTTGTTTTTATATTTTTTCATTTCTAAACGTATATATCGTAACTAAATTTTTTTTAGCTATTGACATTAGCAAGGATATCGATGAGTTACAAGTAAAAAAACCATTTACATCTCAAGAGCAGGCCGATCAACTTGCAGGTTTGAATTTTGCTTGCATTTCTCTGAGTCATTTTAATTAATATTATAATAGGATGATTTTGCAAGTACGTCGCGAAAGTTTTTTTTTTAAATAGTTGAATTATAATAGTAGAAAAGCATCGTGATTGTTGTCATTTTTTTAGAGTTAAGTTCAAATTAATTTTAACAAAATTTTATTTTTTTGCATGAGATTTTTACTTACAAGAAAAATACGAAATTGATGAGAAATATATAATGTAAGCAAAACTTTAACAAAGATTGGAATAAGAGGCGAAATTTGATTAAAAGTCCCAGCACTATTCCACTAAAAACAAGGTATTAACACGCATTTTGAATTTTTTGATACCTTTTTAATTTGAGTTATAATGAAATATATAAAAAAAAATTTATGCAGACACCCACGATATCGTGTTTTTTGGATTGTATTGTATAGTTCCCGTATTGTTCTTTGATCTTAAACAAGTGCCTTTTCTTTTTCACCTGTGCTTCTCTTTTTATCACGCTTTTTACTGATCTTATATACAAAATTGAAATTAGAGGCCTGTTATAAGCTTTAAATTTGTTGAGGTTACGTTCATTGTAAAATGCATTATAATTGCAATTTGTTTCAATATTTTGGGTCTTTAATGCTAATACTGCTATTGAAGGTTTTTTAAATCTTTAAATTTATCTACATTTTTATAATTCAGCGCTGGAAAAGAAAATTCTGTCGGCATTGGAGGTGGCCGAGAATTCGGTAAAGAAGGCGACCAACGCCAAGTACAAAACCATTCAGGCGATTCAGGACCACTCGAAAACACTTAAAAAAGCTGTCGATGACGGCCAGCAGGGCAATTGGACGTCGGTTAACGACGCGCTGATCAAATCCGAGAGTGTGTCAAAGCAGGACATTATCGAAGAGGCGAACTCGCGCAACTCCATCGATCAGCTTAGAAAGGTATGTTTAATCACTATTAAAAATCTTATCTAAATTACTTAGATAATTGCGGACGCCAAAAAAGACCCAATTTTCGCGAAAAGCCGTCTAATGCTAATAGCCTCCGAGACGGTCAACAAATTGTGTAATCAGCTGGACGAGCTCAACAATCGGGCGGAGCAGGCGCGTACTGATCGCCGAATCTTCAACAAATACAAAGATTTAATTCAAAAGAGTCGAGAGCACTTTGCGCTCGAGTTGAACTCCATTGTGCCGGGACTGGACAGCACTGCCAGACAGGGCAAGTTGACTAACGAGGAGTTGGACGCATTGATTGCGCACGCCTACTTGCGCGTCGACCAGCTGCGCCAACAGCTCGTTGAACAACAGGTCAATTTTTTTTTCTTGGTTAACTTGTAGTATTACTCTTTTGTTGTATAGGTTCAAGAAGAGCAAAACATTGCCAACGCGATTAGCGACCAACAAAAGGCAGACGCGAAGATCGCTGAAGCACAATTGGACTTAGAGCTGCGTCGCGTGCGCGAAAACGTCAATTTTGACATTGAAAAAAAAGTTTTTCTCTCTTTTTTCTAATGAAAGCTTTCTAAATTGAATTGTTTTAAGGTCAATAAGGAGAGAAAAGTTTGGGAGACGGAGTTGGAGGCCCGCCTTCAACGCGCCTCATTGGCGCACACTGATCATTTGGAAAGCGTTTTACGTACACAAAAACAGTTGCACGACATTGAGAATGCGAACTTGGTCGAGGTAATTTCTTATTTAATCTTTTTTATGTAATCTAGAGGTTATTCACCGTGGGGGCTGATGCTGAATGATTGTTTTACATGTGTCTTATTGGGTGGACTGATATACGGTTGAGCGATGAATGAACAAAATTAATTATAACTTACGTATAAATTGCCGCTAGATAAAAGTGAGCCTCGAATGGTTCATCAAATTAGTAATAAGGACTTAAGCTGTTTTGTTGTGAACAAAATTTAGTAGTATTAGAAATTCATAATTATTTTGCTCACTATCGGAGTTCCATCGGCCTTCTATTCCCAAGAATACAATAACATACATACATGAGTATTTTGTTATATTATAAAAAATGTATTTAACCTGCTTTATAACAATTTGTATTATTGTAAAAATCAGCTTATATAGATTTAAGCTGTACATATTTTTTAGGAAGCGGTGAATAAAGAGCGCACGATGTTTAGCAAGCAAGTGGAGTTGACCACCGCCAAGCTTCGTGGAATTGAGCACGCGTTGCATAGCCGCTCTGCCTTGGTAATTTTGTGTCATATACCTTATTAATTGTTAGTTATACTAATGGAACTATAGTGATTAATTGCATTTATTTTCCAGTCATACAAGCAGTAGATATTAACTGTTGTACTATGTTGGGTTTTAACCATAAATTACCCTTCAAAAATTATTTAAAATAAAAACGAAATTGTAATTAATATTCAGATTGTTATTTTAAAGTATTTTCATTGTTGTTACGAAGTTAAACTGACTCCATATTATTTGAGACCTTTTAAACTGCTTTGATTTTCTTAGAGGGGGATTTGATTTTTTGATTAATGAAAAGGCCGTTTGTTACCATTTGTAATAATGGTATTGGTCTTCATTGTCTTGAGTATGACAACGATGGTTTTACAGTTTTAAAATTATACAATTTTTTGTTTCTTTTTTAAATTTCAAATTGTCTATGAAAATTTAAACAGAACATAGAAATCTTTCAAGGCTAAATTTTTAAATTTTTTCAATTAATTTAGGATACAGAAAATCGAAGGGCTAAGCAGTATTGGCTTGCGTGCCAAAACCTTAACGAGTCGATTCAACACGGGCTGAAGGCCGGTGTGACGGTTGAGACTCGGAAGAAGCCGCTTATTCACGAAGTTTGACTTTTATTGTTTTTGTTTGCACATTTCATAATTTAGTTGTTTTAGCTAAAAGTGATTAAAGAGGCCTGCGAGAACGACAACTTTGTTCAATCGATTATCAACCTCTATCCCAAAGTTTCGTTGGAACAAGGCGTTTATACGGAACAGGACTTGAAGAATCGTTTTGCCAAAGTAATTTTTAAATTAAATATTTTTACGATTTTCTGTTTTTTTTTTAGGTCTACAAATTAGGCAAACGTACTGCGAAAGTTGACGAGAATGGCGCTGGGCTGTTTAAGTATGTTTTTATATAGCTATATATCTAGAAGAAATGATTTAATTATTAAGAATTGTCGAACCGCTGGAAATTTGAAATTGAGACGCTAACTATGATGACATGATTTTAAGGCAGATTTTTTTTCTCATTTTGAAGTGTGGAGGAAACAAAAACGTTTTACACAGTTACTACTGACGAAAAAAATCTGTTAAATTTTCTTTTAAAAATAGATTAATTGGCTAAATATCGCTTTTAGATCATTAAAGATCTCACTGTTTCACATTTACCAAATTTTATCAATATTTTTTTTATTTTGATTGATTTTTTAATGGTCCTGCAACGATTCTTTGCTATTTTTTAAGATGATAGATGAAATTCCCAAATTTTTCAATATTATAATTTTAATCTCCAGTTCTTTGGTTTAAGCTTAGTGCAATAAATTGAGACATTTTTTACGGTTGCGCGTAGTTCTGCGGCTTTTATCATATATTGTCCTGATTAGAAGTCTTGTTTTTATTTTTGATACGCTAGAAATTGTTCCAGCTTTACTTGTCACCTCTATTTAACATCCCGATGATTTTTCTGGATTTTATGGTTTTTTTTGGCGTAAAATCAATCAGTAGCCCTGCACTCAGGACCTTAATACTGTTAAGCGTTAACACTCTCAATTTTTCAGATATGTTGTATCTTTGGCTCAATCGCTGTTTATTTATGACGTGCCTCGGCATTACTCTCCCGAAGACAAGTTGGATTTAAACGCGTTGCTCGACACCTACGAACTTTTGGCGCGCGCCAAATATTTTGTCGAACACAACGACTTTGCGTCGGCCGTTCGTGTGGCGCAACTTTTGGACGGCCAACCTGCGCGACTTGCTCGAGACTGGATCACGGACGCGAGAACGTACCTGGAGGCCCGCTTCCTTACTCAACTTCTGATTGCTCACGCAACGGTGACAAGCATTCGATCCGTCTACTGATCAAAATACTGTTAGGCTTTGTTTTGAATTTGTTTTGAAAACAGCGTTGCATGAATGTTACTTATATTTCAATGTCAACTTGTGGAAATTTTTTCATTGTAATGCCATGTTGGAAAAAACAATGCCGGCCACAAAGACGAAAAATTATTAAACATACAGGTCTACAGTAGTATTTTTTAAATTTTTTTTATTATAATACGTTTTATGATGTAGACCGTATATTCCCGTCAGAAAATTAAAAAAATATTATGTTATACTAAATTTTATGTTTGACTTTTGCGTCCTTGTGCTCGGGGGTTTTTTGTCCACCCCGCTTTTGAATTCGGACATTTTACAGCACTGATTCATGCCTATAATTTTATTTTTGTTTTTCACCTTTTGTCCCCATTTTTGCACTCAAAACCGAAATCAATTCAAAAATAACTAATTTGTAAATTAAGCTTTACTCAAATACATCAAATATGAGTCTTATTATTTTTTTCATTTTTTACGCCTTATTATTGTGTAATAAAAGAGTGATTAGGTGATGCCTTATGAGCCTAGGTTTCGTAATACAGCGGCTTGACTGCTTTATTTTAGGGATGTCATTTTGCTGTTTATTTTTTGTAACGCAAAAATTAATAT
The DNA here is from genome assembly GCA_035044305.1 of Drosophila nigritarsus. Classification (NCBI taxonomy): domain Eukaryota; kingdom Metazoa; phylum Arthropoda; class Insecta; order Diptera; family Drosophilidae; genus Drosophila; species Drosophila nigritarsus. The sequence goes on from JAWNMF010000609.1 coordinate 5,674, forward strand.
TTTTGCTTTTTAGGGCCTTTCACAATTCGTTTGTTTTACTTAATTGGATTCTGATTAAGTTTGGTATCACGTTTCTGGTGAATAGGGTGTTGTTTGGTGTTTGGATTGGCTGGAGTTAGTTTAAAAAATTTATTGGTCTTTAAACACCATTTGATAATAGCTAAAATAATGGTAACGGAATTGTTTTGTACAATGCAGTCCCACCTACCACTCTGCTTTACAAATTTTTCTTATTTTGATTTATTAATGTAAAATTTTTTAAAGGGTGGCAACATGATTAAAATTTCACAGTTTTAGTATTTCCTACTGGAGTCTCATTTTTTTCCTACTTTGACCGGATTTAAATTGGTAGTAATTGACTACACTGTTGGAGATTTTAATAACATGTCTACTAAATTATTTGGCAAATAAATTCGAAATATGATTAAATAATGTCATTAAAGAATAGATGTTTCTCCATGAAGAGAAGTCATCTGTATTGAGATGATTAAAAAAATAGAAGCGCCGCGCGGCTTCTATTACAGGGTGTGGCCGGCGGCAATACTCTCGGTCAATTTGTATATAATAAATTAATAATTTATTTTTAAACAAACAAGGCTATAAAAAAAATCACCCAATGTATGTCAACAATGATCTCAGCCAAAAAGCGAAAGAGCGAAGAGAGGGCTAGCAAACAAAGTAAGTCCCCCCAAAAAAAAGACAAAAAAAACGATGGTATGCTAATTTTAATTTTAAAAAGATAACAAAGAATTAATCGTGCCGAGACGCAAATCAATTGAAATACAAATAAAAAGAAAAAAGAATGGGAATCAAATAGTCGAATTACAGTCCAAGGCGCAACACTGGGTAATATAGTATGCAAGTCACATTGATTCCTACTTGAAAACGCTTAAAGGTATTCATAAATAATGGAATATCGATAGTGAGCAATAAATTTATTTACTGCTTTATAATCAAAATTATTAAGCAAATTTTTACGTCGATTTTCCAGTTTTAGCTAACCAACGCATTTGGCTGTTAAAACTTTTTAAAAGTTCGTTTTTAATCTGCAAAATTTGTCATTTGTCGTTTATTTTTTAGTCGTTTTGCATTTAATTTTGGTTTTAAGCGATATACAATATACGAAATCACCATTAATTTCGTACAGCGCCAATGGCTGATCAAACTTAAAGCGTGGACGATTTTTGGACGCTCATAAATTTGGCGCATGACTTCCACTTTTATTTGCTAATGTAATTTTAGCACTTTAGATTCCGCAGCATAAAGTGGGAGGAGATCCTCCATCTTAAGAAAACCAGCATTTTTTTTTGCCAATTTCGTTTTAATTATTTTCCATCAAAAAAAGTATTTTAGTGTTTAATTATAGAAACACTTTTTTTTCGGCTAAACCATTCCTGCGTTGTAAAACTGTTATTTTAACTTTCCGTCTTTTTTTCCAGCTTTTAATTTTTTACGCCTTTTTGACTCCATTGAGGCTTTTAATAAAGAGCATATTTTTGAAAATCCTATTTTTTCTTCCTTTTTTTTTGCTGCTTTTTTTGTGCTTTGCACAACTTTTCTGTTTTGCTCATTTTCATTTTGGCAAACGCAAAAATTGAGATATTTTCAAGACTGAAAATTGGTGTTTTAAATTATTTATCGAAATGCATTTTTTTTTGCGAGTTTTTTTTTCTTTAATGGAGAGAAAATGCATAAATGTTTTTTTTGCAACGCAAAAGTGGCATTAGGATTATATAGAGCCAAAGGAATGTGGATAGTTGAAAATTATGCGAGGCTTGAGGAGTGATTTTGAATTGTTTTTGCATAACTTGCAATTTATTGCAACATTGGTTACGCCTGTGGCTAGGATGTGGTTTGACCCAGATATTCTGATGTTGACCCAGATATTTCCGATGTCTACTTATGATAAAGTTCTTAAACTGCAGGAACTTGCTGTACTAGGATTACTGTATGCCTTTACCCTATTACTTTATGTACTTTTTACACTTTATGCCCGAACTTCTTAGAAGTTATATAATATAAAAAATAAATAAAGCCTTTATCGATCATTATGCTCAACAAATACTGTACGCATTTATCATCAAAGTAGTATTGTAAAAATTACTGTATATAGATTACTGTTTTTATTTATCGTGAGCAATTTTCTGTAAATATATTTTACCTTATAGTGCTATGTCTGTCGTAAATGTCGTATGTATGTGTTCCAATAGAACCTTCCATTTGTACTGACTGTATGCATGTTTTTGTATGTGCTTACCTTGTAAATATTACTGTAGCTTTGATAATTCAATTCACTAACAGAAAGAAAAATGTTAATTTTTAAGCTTCATTTATCATCATTTTTTTTAAATTTAAGCTTGCTAAAATTTTCTTCCTGATTTTTGTTATTTGTTGGGACATAGTGGCTCTTTTAACTACCAATCAAAAGCAACAGTTGATGTTGATATTTAATGGTTGAATAAATTGTGTTTGAAATAGACAAAAATGCGGCCTACCAAAAAAACACTATGGAAAGATTAAGGACAAAAAAGATACACAAAAAGGCAGATAAAAATGCGCTTAATAAAACAAGGTCCGACGGACTAATAGCGCAGGATAAAAGGATTCTACAAACAGTAAAGCCTTATATTGTTTTATTTTGTAGAGTCCTTTTATCCTGTGCTATCAGTCCGTCGGACCTTGTTTTATAAACCTGCCTTTTTGTGTATACAAACAGTAAAGCCTTATATTGTTTTATTTTCTTTAAAAAATAAGAAACTTCTTTTTTTGCATAATTAATTTTACTCAAAATTTTATGCAAAAAAAAGAAGCGCATTTAATATTATTTCTTATTTATCCGAATTGTTTTTGAATAATTTGCAATTTATTGCAACATTGGTTACGCCTGACCAACAAGACGTCACGAAACGTTTTCATTTTTGTTCACTGTCACTTTATCTGTCCTTGTTTGTCCGCGGGTAATTATTGTTCATTAATTGAGTTTTGATTAACAAGTTATTACGCCGCGCCTTAACTGGAATGCTTTTCTTTCAATTTTTTGCTTAAGCAAAAAATTAATAACCAAAAAATTTGAGAATATTGTTTTATTTTCTTTAAAAAATAAGAAACTTCCTTTTTGCATAATTAATTTTACTCAAAGTTTTATGCAAAAAAAAGAAGCGCATTTAATATTATTTCTTATTTATCCGAATTGTTTAAAGCCGCAAAAATGACGCAAAAAAAGCTATCTTTTTTTATGGATTATTCTCAGTTTTGTATTCCAATTTTTTGGGATTTAAATTTTATTTATTTTTTGGATGTAAACTAATTATTTTTATAAATATTTTGTTGTCAAATATTTTGAACGAATCGAATAAAAATGTTGTTTTTTTCACAAGTTTTGGTTGCTTAAAACGAAAAAACGTGCTTCTCTTCCATTTCTTTTATGGTTTTTGGCTCTAAGCCGTTGAGGACGTGTGGAGGAAGGAATAAAAAGTTGAAATTGGGCGCTGACGTCGAGAAATTTGGATTAATTGAGGCTTGAATAGTTTTTGCGAAACGCTTTTTCACATTCTATTAACATTAAAATATTTAAACAATCACTTGAAAAAATATTTTTTCCTCTTTTGAAGACAAAATATGATTGTCAGCTGATTTTTTTATGCTAACCGCAATAATCAACTTTTAGTTAACATATTGTGTTTTTGACAAATTTATCATGTCAATTATCTTTTTCTATTTTATTTTTTAACCATCGTTGAGAATCCTTTGTAGTCAAGGGATTGTTGTGAAGAAAATGTCGGGAAACTTAATGTCGTGTATATTTAACTTAACCGTAACAAAAATTATCGAAAACAATTTTCTCATTTAAATTAGCGCCAAAAGCGCAATTTTATTTACTGTGGGCGAAACGCCAATTTTTGATTTTGAGTCAAATTTTTTTCATTCGCTCAAATTTTCGTTTTTTTTCGTTTATGTGTTTGGTAATTTTTTGTCCAGCGTCCATGTGTTTTCTGAATTTTTGACTGGTATATAATTCATTTAACCTCAATGTCATTTTGTTTTGCCATTGTATTATGTTTAATTTAAATGCGATCTCTCCCAGAAAACACAATCATTTATGCTATGGTTCAAATCAGGGGTGTCGCCGAATTCCGATTTCCGGCGATTTTTCCCTTCCAATTTCCGAAATTTTAAATTTATTTTCGCGGCATCCTTGGAATGTAAGCAGATTGGATTTTTTAGCTTGAAGTTGGGCACAAAGCTGATAATTGTGGGTATGAAGTTTTTACGCGAAAATTTGGTTTGAAAAGTTTAAGGAAACTTGCCTGTATTAAGCGTTTTTTTTATGTTTTTTGATCAAACATAGGCTTTTTGATCTAAGCTTTTTGTACAACATTGATAAACAAAAAAACAATCATTAAGTTTGATTCATTTATTTTAACTATTTTGTCGAAATTCACCTCTTTACAGTACAGTAACGGATGTCTCTCTCCAGACTTTCAATGTTGTAATGTGTCCCCGCAATTGGCTTCCTTTTTCAATAAGAAATGTTTTTGTCTAATGGGTTTTTCTGTTTGAATCCGGATTCACCGTCCCATTGGATTCGTTTTATCACACTGATTCTGTTTGTTTTGCCCCGAAAGCCGCATTTCCGAGACTTTACTGCTATTCAGAATGTACTAAAGTTTTTTTTGAAGTAATTGTATGCTGTATCAATTAAAAAACCAACCTTCAAGAGATATTATACATAAATTTTTCAAAATAATTTTTCTCACTGGCATTCAATAATTTTCAAGAAAAAATATTAGTTATTTATGCATTAATGCGTTATGTACTTCTACACTCAAATTGTCGGCCAGATTTGTCGACAGCGCAAAATAATTAAATGAAAATTTTGCGTGAGAATATTTTTCTATGCACAAATCATTTTTTCAAAGCTTTACATTTTTAAATATAATGTAAAACATTCAAATTGTGTTCAACAGCATGTTATACATAATGTCAAATTATCGTTTTGTTACATTCTATATAGGGTCTCAGTGTAAGCCTAAGCCTAAAAGTAAGCTAAGGCGCAATTTTAAGCCTAAGCAACAGCATAAGCTTAAGCCTAAGTTTAAACCTAGTTTTTTAATTTTTGATCCTAAAAATTCTAAAGAGTTTTTATTTTGTTTTTTCAACTTATCAAATATTTTACTGATGAAATTTTAGTTTTAGAAATAAAGTTTTTACATTTTCAATTTGTCGTATCACAGTAAAAAACAGATTTAATTGTTTTATTTTTATTTGATTTGTAAAATTTAAAATTAGTGATGATGTGAGTTATTTACATCATCGTTTCAAACAAACAATTTTGTTATCATCAAAAAGTTTTGTTATTTATTAAATCTTTTTTTGTGTTTTGAAAGTTTTTTTTAATTTTATTTTGTTTTTTCAATTTTTTTTATATTTGAAAGAAAAGTTGACTTCAATTATGTTAATTACGCATTTTGCGGTTAGTTGCAGTCGTTATTATTTCTTGTTTTTTAACTTTAGACTCAAGTTTTTTTTAAATGTGACTTTTGGTTAATTTTTAAGGAAATTTAGATTGGTTATCAGCTTAGATTGCAAGGAATAAAAGTGTAAAACTCAGATTGGTGTTACTTTATAAGGTTTGCAGCAAAAGAGTTAGTTGAATGGACAATTTTAAACAATAATATAAATGAGGGTAAAATAGATGTAATGTTTGTGTAAAGTAGTTGAAAATTTGAAATCAATGTAGATTTTCCGAAAATGTTTCAAGTCAAATACAAAATATAGATTTTTCTGCTGTTTTCACTTCTGATTGGCTATGCATCTGGCTTAAGTTTTATGCGTTACTGCCAACAGCAGGGGGCGCGAGTTGTTGGAACCCGACAGGTTGCCCTACTGCAATATTATTAATAATTTAATTGCATAAGATAGGTTTGTAATGTTTTATTCCCCCCTTCAGCGAATAGAACAATTCATTTAGATAAGGATCGTTTTTGAGCACTCATATTTGTATTATATCAGGAGAAAGACGTTTGATTTGACCCGAAATAACACTGAAAAATAAAATTATTTTTATTCTAAATTGGAATCCCTCGACTTGTCTTATTTTTTTGTACTAAGCATAACGGCCAAGCTCAGTACCTTTAAATATATGCTTTATGATACGCTTTCTTTATAAGGCGTCTTTTTCGCTTTTCATATCTCAAAAAATATTTACAATTTTAACAAAAAACATAGTTAACAAAGGACCTTTAAATCATTTATCTTCTTAAAGCTAATTATAACTCGCACTCATTCCTTCCTTCTTTTTTTTGAGTTCAAAAAGTAAGTGCTGTAAGACTGAAGATAAAAATTATTTATTTTTTGGCGTGAAAGGTAATTATCATTATTTCAATTTTTTTTTAACAATTGACTAAAAACGCCTTTTCTTGTGATAAACAATACATTTGTGTTCCCCTTAGTTGTACCAAATATTAATGTATAAAAGAGTGGCAGTCCTCCAATTAAACCGACTTTCCAAGCCGAAACAATAAACAAGTACTTTCTTTCAATTAAAAAATTTTCGTTTGGCTATGAAAACAAAGTTTTCCCACGTTCAAAAATTTTCAAAGCGGTTAAAGTGAGACGCATAATTATGAGAACAGAGTTAGGGGCTAAGCACAATGTGTTATTAGTCAGAAAAAGAGCACGCCAAAGTGTTGCAAATAACCAAAATTACGAGGTTTGGTCTTTTCCTCCAAACATATGCATTTGTTATTTTTTCTGCTTTTTAATTTTAAAATCGTACTCGAAACCTTTTTTTAGCTGATCATATTGAATAACGAGTCATTTTGTATTAATATTTGTATTTGTATTAATGACTCTGTATTAAAACTAAAATTTCTCTATACAATTATTATAACACCTGCTCAAAATGTCCGCCTTTTAGCCGCCACTTAGGCTTTGAGACTATTAAAACGCTGTTAAAAGGTCAATTTTGCAAACCTATCGATTGCTTTGTGTTTTTATGTACTTTTTATCGTTTTTTCATTTTCAAAGTCTTTTCTTTTGCTAACATCTACTTCCTGAATTTGCTGGAGGCAATTAAATATTTAGCCAAAGAAGTTTATGCCATATCAAGTTAGATAACATTAAATTTGTTTATTGTAATCGAGCCCGAAAAAAACGGGGTTAAAGCATGAGATAAGCTTAAGGAAAAGAAGAGGACTAGTGATAGAGTGGTTTAAATTAAAATATTTTCAAAATTTAACCAAAAAAGGTAGGTTTATAGTTATGGTTATGTTAAGGCTGAGATTAGGGTTTTTTTAATGGGGTTGAAGCTTAAGTTTGTACTTAAACTGAAGATTAGACTTTCGCTTTGTTAAAAAGATTTTTATGTGTTGTTTAAATCTAATATTTATTATTAGGACAAGTTTCAACTTGAGCTTAGGCTTAAGTTTAGGTCTTAGTTTGGCTTAACAGTAGGTTTATGGTTACGGTTATGTTAAGGCTAAGGCGAAGATTTATATTTATTTCAAAAATAAACTTAGGTTTATACCTAAGTTTGTATTCAAACTGAGGCTTAGATTTAAGCGTTTGTAAAAAATTATATTGAGCATTGTTAAAAAAAATTTTAATGCGTGGCTTAGATTTGACAATTATTATTATAGTAAAATTTTAACATTAGTAATTTTAAAAAATTGTGCTTTTCAAAGCAAACATCTGCCAGTATAAAAATTCAAAAAATTTAACCTAAGGCTCCAGAATTATTAATTTTGAATTATTTTATTAAATAAATAAAAAAAAAGTTACGAATTTTCTTTAATTTTTATTTGTTGTTATAAATTTTCTTTTGCTTTCCAGAATTGTGTTCCTTTGCTTGTATTGTTGTTCATAACTTTTTTTTCTAAATGCAATTTTTTTGAACTAATGGAATTTTGATATTGAGAAGGTTAATAAATACTTTTTTCTTTGACTTTTAGTCGTCCTAGCTCTGAACGCGGGTATATTTCAATCGGGTTTGCTTCTTTATCAACGCCGTTCCATTTCACTTTTATTTTCGTTTTCACTTCCTTTCCATCCAATTTTTCAACTTTAAGCTTTTGTTTCACTTTCTTTGTGAATGTTTGGCTTTGTTTTCCGACAACCTATTTTTTTTCTTCAAACCGAATGCGTATTTGGCTATCAAGTGTTTGTTCATTTAAACAAAATGCAAAAAAAAACCTTTTTATTTTAAAAATATAATAGGAATAGCTTTCATATCAAATTAAACCAAGTGTAATACTCTCTCTTTTTTTTGCTTAACTTTTTTTAGGTTTAGATTTTAGATCAATTATTCATTTTGCAATTTTTTTATAAATATTGTATTGACTATTATTGTTTTAAGCATTCAGCCATTTATCAGCTTTTTTGAACCATTTAAATGACGTGTGAATGTTCAAATTTGATTTTGTTCGTTAGCCAAAAAAATTATTTGTGTGTGTTGTCAAAACGCTGTTGTTTGTGCAATTAATATTGTTTTTTTTCAGATAAAATATCACTTAGCACTTATTATTTTTTTTAATTAATTTATTTTTTTGTCAGATTTGAAATAATTTTTTTTGGCTTTTTGACTCTGAAGATACAACTGCCCGGTGTTTTAAAAGGTGGTCCAAGCCTTGCAGTTTGTTTTGTTAATAATTATTTTTGCTAAATTCCAATTTTTTTCTATTAAATTTTAATATTTTTTGTTTTGAAAAATTTTCCATTTTTGTGCAAAAAAGTTATTTTTTTAATTTTTGTTTGTTTTTTTATAGTGCTTGTTTTAAGGCTATTGGAAGCGATAGAATTGTATAAGTTTTGAACTATTGTTTCAGTTTATATCTAACTTTTGAGACTTGAGCTAATGTGCTTGACTTAATGGTTTAGCTGCGGCTTTAATATATGAGCCTCAAAATTATCTGTTTTCAAAAAAAATTGAAATAGCGCGACTTTGAATTTGACTTATTCATGTTTGGATAAAAAAAATTACTCGCTCCCAAACCAAATCTGCGCGCTTTAATATGGCTGGCGCTTGGCCAAATTGCTTATTAAATGCACCTTAATTTTTCATTTCATCTATATTAAACTGTTTAACATTGAGGTTGTCTAACAACACTTGTTTTGTTGCCTTAAATATGGCTAAATTATTAAATATAACTTAATTATTAATAAAATTGGCGTTCGGCGCAAGTTGGCGCAAAGCCTGCCTTGGACCACATTAAACGTTATTCAGCTGATAAGCTCGATATTTTTATGTTTTGAATTCATTTGACTTATTCAAATTAAATTTCAGCTCTCCGATTAACAATCACCAGAACTTTATCAAATCACAAAAAGCTTGTATTGTAATTGATGTAAAATCGGTATGGTATTATTTTTGTATCTCAAAGTCCGGCACCTGCAATATTTTTACATATTTTTGCAATATTTTTTATTGCTATCAAAAGAGACGTTAAGAAGCTGCGTTTTGTGTTCAAAATGTCCAGTTATTCCATAGCCAGCCACTCGCGGACTCCTAAAAAGGTAACTGCTTAGCTTTTTTTGGGCTTAGTGACAGAGAAACAAGCGTCTTATTGTCTGCTTATTATTGTCAGGCGACTTCTTGTCTTTGTTTTTCTGTCAGGCGATACTGGTCTATTTATCGATAAAATGACAAAATCGCAATATTTTTAGCAAAAACACAAAACTTGCACATTTTTGTTGTCAATGATTTTCCTGAACAGCATTCTTCGAATATTTGTTTTCCGTTATTATTGATTCTAAGGCTGTATACTGTTCTGGGCGTCCACTTTTACACAATTATAAGTGCATCTAACTTATTTTTATTTTATTTTCATATTCTAACAAATTTATTTTAGAAATTTTTGTTTTGCTTTCAAAGTTTTTTTTTTGCTTATTTTTAGAATACTTTTTTGACTATAAATACGAGTACTTTTTTCGTAATATCTGAGTATGTTGAATGAGTGATCAATAATGCAACAGTGCACTAAAATTCGACTATCTATCGAGTTTTGGTTTGCATTTCGAAACTAATATTTGCGGACTTTTTGAAGCAACGGCGCAATCTTTAATTTACAATTTAAGTTATACTTAAATTTTGACTTACGTTTTGCCTTCGGCTTAAGCTGGAACATTGGCTTATGCTGAGACTTTTTGTTATGCCTAGCTTTAATAATAGTCTTCATTTTAATCTTAGGCATAATATTCTTGTCCGACCATATAAGTTACGCTTACGACTTACGCTAAGGCTAAATGCTAAGACAAAAACTAAACTTTGTTATTTGGCTTTTTCTTAGGCATAGACTTAGCTCTGCTTTAAAGACTTTTGGTTAGGGTTTAAGTCTTAGCTTCCGTTATTTTACTTAGTTTAAAATTCGGTTTCTCTTCAGACTATAACTGCTTAGTCACGTCTATTACTTTCCGTAAAATGTGCTTTGTATTCTCCTTTTACTATTTTTCATTTTAGAGTTTCAAAACTGTTTAAAACTTAATAATTTTACCGTATCAAAATAATATAATGGTTTTTTCAAAGTTCTCACATATATTTTTTTATGGAAAAAATAGTTATTTTTAAAATTATTTCGGTTTATTAAAATTTGGACTCGTATTGAACTTTAATACACGTGCCTTGCACATTGCATAATATTCACCGATAGCAGATGATCCACGACCAAAAAAATTTGTCCTTCAATGTTTTTGTATACTAACAACAAACAAATGTGACAGGTATAAAAGGGCAGTTAAAATTTAGTTTTATTCTTTTATTTATTCGGTAAAGTGTTTAAAATAACTTGATTCCCAGTTTGAAATTTATTTTCGACTATTTCTTTTGCCCTGCTTTTGGTTTTTTGATGCATGTTGTGTACGTTGTGTTACGTTGTGTAATGCGCTCCTTTATTCAACAGTCTCATTTATCATTGTTATTGCCACATATTTAAGTTAACATGCGTTCAGCTTTTGATGGATTTTACAATCAGACCCCCCCTTCCTTTTATCTCTTTAATTCTCTAACTGATTTGGGTTAATGCTATCGCAGAATTCTTAGCGCAGAGGCATTTGACCCTTGTTGTATGCGCTATTGCATAATTTTTTGTGGTTTGATTTTAGTAACATGACGTCCTATTAACTCATTTTGCTCCAAGTTTCCACTTTTTGTCAGCCTTATTAGTTACCGTATTTTCTAATAAATCCACAATTTAGATTGAAATTTTCTAACTTATTAAAATTCCCCTGTAGTAAAATTCCCCAACTAACGCATCTCTCTAATTAAAAAACACAAGTCAACTGAATACCGCAATCACTCCTTCTCTTTGTTGTGTTTGTTTGCGTCTGGGAAAGTCGAAAAATAAAAGTGTGGGTGCTTCAGTTTAAGACCAGCCGTTGTAGCGGTAGCCTCCTATTAGTAGTTCCAAGGACTTTGAATCAATGCATGTTATGTTAATTAGGCACACGTTGTATATGTGTCGTTTAATACAAAAAAATTGTTGATTATGTATAATTTAAATTGCTGTAAGCTTACATAAATATTCTGCGCCACTGTTCAGCACGGAAGCAACATACGAATAGCCTAACCGGTCTTAACCTTTTTTAAGATTTACTCGTATACACTATTGTTTAATTCCTTTTATAATGGGTTGTTTACCACTTTTTACTTTCTATCTATATGGTTAACCCGAACGGAATGTTTCACTACACATAGGTTTAGTATTTTCCAAGATTGACCTCCCCCCTCCCCACTTTACCCCATTCATCGATGGGCGCTTGCCAAACATTTTTTTTCGGCTGGAAACAATTTGTTTTGAAAAATAAATGTTTTATTTGCATTTAAACTTAATTTTTTTTATTATTTTTTCAGCGGTTTCACAAAATAAATTTTTTTTGTACAATATTTTTTTTAATTTTGCGATTAAATGATTTTATGTCTTTTATTATTACTTTGCTTACTATTAATATTATTATTAATGCAGTTATATAGAGCGTCAAACAATTCGATTAAGTACAAGTTGGGTGAGTTTTTAACTTTTTATTGGATATATTATAAGATTATTTTTTCTTTTGATTTCAAATTTTTGTTTCACATTTGTTTTGCCATTTTTTTCACTTTTGTAAAAGTGAGTTACAATGTTTTTTTTATTTTGACTCTGTTGAAATATGCAAAATTTGTCATGTGGTTTTCAGTTTGGTTTGAGCACCGGTTTAATATAACAGATGAATGTAGTAATAATTAATGGCTTCCATCAATTATAAATACAAATTTAAATATATTCACTAAAGTAGTTTTTTAGCTTATTTTGTTAATACAGAAACTGAAGAATAGAAAAGTTGTTTTTTTGAAGGTTTTTCTCAGAAGTAAAATATACAAATTAGCTGTTTTTGTCAAAATCTTATTTCTATTTTTTTTTGCAATTTGCAACACTTTTTATATGCTATAAATTTATTTTTTAAGCATATAATAATTTTTTAACTGCCATTATTGATTTGGTTGTTTTTGTAAGAGAAAAACACAAACATTTTTACATTCTTGGCCGTGTTATTAAATGGTTTGTAATTAAATTGCGTGATGTGTATTACCTCAGGCTCAAGCTTTGCCTTGCTTAGGCTTAGTTTTTATCTTAGTCTTAGGTTTAGGCGTAACCTCACGTTTTGTGTTATGTTTAAGCTTAGACTCAAATAGATATATTTAAGCTAAAGCTTTTTTCCAATTGTCGTATAAATGCCTAATAATAATTTTAAATTGATTCAATTGTATTTTGTTGACCGGCTTATTTTTTTACAAACGAATATTTTTCTTGAACATTTCTGCAACTTTCTTTTACTATTTTTCCTTCAAATATTTTTTTTGTGTTGCACACATAAAATAAATACATTTTACTGACACACTTCCAAACAATCTTCATTTCATTAGTAGGCCACAAAGCACATGCTTTAAGTTTAAAATGTGTTTTTTTTCTTACTCCAAAAAAATTTATTTCCTTTGTTTTATTCTTCCATTAGCATGTTTTTAAATTAAAGAAAGCGAGAGGATAATGACTTGTTTTGTGTTGAGGCCTTAAACTGAAGTTTTATTTTCAAAAAAATAATTTTTTAATTTGATTTTTTCAGGTAATTATTCATTGCTTTTTTTTGGTTATTTTTGATTGAGTTTTTTATTGGAGGCTTTGGAAAACACAATAGGATATTTCAAAAATGAAATTATTTTCAAATCTTTTGTTATAATTTGTCTATCAGAGCGTACCGAAAAAACTTTTGTTCTTTAATAACAAATTTTTTGTTTTAGCCAGTTTTTTTTTCTTTGCGCTCGTCCGGCTCTCCAACTTTTTTTTGGTTAGAAAATTAGGCAACCAAATAAATTGAGGTAACATTTTTGTATCGCCCCTAGCGCTGCAATAATTTCTGTTTAAACTTTTGTTTTTGATGTGTCTAAGATGAAACCAATAGCTTATTTTATGTGAATAAGTTCAATAAAAGTTTTCCTATTCCGCATTGGAAACATTCCAAAATCCGCGTCCAGTTGCTCGTTTATCTGTTCAACGGTGACTTTCTCTTTCTTTAAAACAATTTTTTAAGTATGTTTAAAATGTTTAAAAATACATTTTTTTTTAAATTTCTAAAAAAAAACTATCAAATTTCACTTTTTCTTTTGGGCGAGGAAAAAATGTTTTATTTTATCTTAAAATTTTTATTACATGCAACAACTATGTTTTCTTTTTATACTAACTTTGTTTTTGCAATGTTTTTTTTGGAAAATAATTAATTTAAATACTCATTCTTTAGGTTATTTTTATAATCAATACAAAAAATACTAAAATCAAAGAATCCTAAATCCGGGGCCTGTTTTCAATCAGTTTAAGTTTTTGCTCACGCTAATCCTCTAATTGAACTACTCAAAGGGGTTATACTGTTCGGCTTTAGGACAAATAAAACGAAAATTTCCAAAATACAGCTCTTTTTGTCCGGCGTTTTTTGTCTGTGCGTCTTTTTGTCCGCACCTTTTTGCCGGGCGGCTTTTTGTTGGCGCACCTTACCATCATTTTATCCTTTCGTAAAGTTCAATTTTCTTTGTATGCTTACTTTAATGTGATTGCAATTACTAAAAAGTTTTTGGCTTTATTAAGCCATGTTTTATCTTTTTATTATTTATACGAAAAAAAATTTCTTTCGTTGATTTTTGGGTTTGCCGCCCAAAAATTTGTATTTTCTTTCAAAAGTCAACACTCCCCTTTATTGACATTCCCGAACTAAAAATTTTTGAGCTTAATAAAAAAAAACTTTAACGCTGTGTTTGCCGACTTAAATTCTATGGAAGGAAAGAAGTCTGGTTGACGAACACCCCCGGTTTGTCTCAATTTGTAGCATAGTGTTCAGCTCATGTCCTTTGCATTTTCCCAACACAAAAGCCATTTTTATTTGTACTTACGCTCAAAAAGCCTCAAAAGTTTCTTTTTTTTTAAAGCATTGTTTGTGACGTTCAGCTTTCTTAAATTTTGTCTTTAATAAAGCACCGAAATCAGAAGTAGTCCAGACAAACCATTTAAACGAGTTGTTATGAAAGCGTTTGAACGAATGAAAAGCTACTTTTTGATAAATTTAGAGAGGGGATTATCAAAATCCAATGTTCATTTCAATTTTTTTAAACAAAAAAAACTTTTCTCCGACCAAATCTTCCGGAAAGCAAAGAAAAATTTTTTTTTTGTTTTGTTTTGTTTATGTTTTTTGTGTCCATTTTTTTTGTGCTGTTAAATTTTGATAAGAGAGAGACGTAAAGTGTAAGAAAAAAAGAATTATGGGGGGTGATAAGGAACCAGAAATCAAGAGAAGGAGACGGAGAGAGACTTAAATGGAAGATGAGGCAGAGATGAAAAAATAAGGATAGAAATATTGAGAAGGAGAATTAGAGAAAGAGTGAAAGAATATTTGGAGGGGAAAATAGAGAGAAAGACAGAAATAAAGAAAGTGAGAGAGAGAGAGAGAGAGAGAGAGAAGGCAATCATGAGTCAATAGAATATTATCTTTTGGTTTTTTGTGAATAGCGGTTCATTCAGAATTTTTTTTCTTGACGGTTACAATTTTTTTCTTTCTTTAATTTTTGCGACAATTCCGATTGTCCTTTGAATGATCATTTAATTTTTTTTGCGCTTTAATTCGCTTTTCTTGAAACCATTATTTAAGGAAGAGTGGAAGAATGGAGACGTTAACTTTTTATGTCCTTTTATTTTAATTTTTGTACTGTAATTTTTGAGTCGCGTCAAATAGTTAAACATTGCAGGGAAATTGGATAAGTATTGATTCAAAACCGTAATTTAATACCGTATTTTAAGCCTCACTTATATATATATATATAAATATAAAAATATATAAGCAATCAATTTTCAACGTGGTTATAGTCTTTCAGCTAACTTTCTTTTTATGGTTTTTCCACATTTCCAAAAAAAAATGAAAAAATGGTTTGCAAAAATTAGTAACAGTCATTTGAGTCTGAAATAAGGCCAGACAGTATCTTTGTCCGTGCTCTTACAGTAACTTAATATTTTGAAATTTACAACGTTGTTTTTTTTTTTTTTTTGGATTTCTATGAATGACTCTTTACTCGAATTAAAGAATTGTGGGTTTTATCTGAAATCACGTAGACTTAGAAAACACGTCAAATGTAAGCTGTGGGCGACGTTAAACATGTATAAAGAAATATGCCTCCAATTTTAAATACTGCAGTTGTAATACTGCGCCGTTGTGTACAATTGCAAAACCTTAGGCAATGTATCCAAAATCTGCAACCCTATACAAATGGATTACAAAACCTTGCCAAGCTTCTGAAATGTTTGCTTTTCAATCTATCTGACTGTATCTTTGTCTCTTTTTCCGAAACTTTTTTTTGGCAAAACTGAACGTGTAAGTAGTCCAAAATAGGTTTATTTTTTTTTATACAAACGTGTATTGCGCCACTCATTTTTTTAATATACGCTTATGCGGACTACAATGCAATGCAAACACACACACACACACATACAAGTGTGTGTGTGTTGTGTTTTTTTCGAAAGCTTTTGTTGCCATTTTTTTTCTGTTATATGAGTTTATTTTATGTTAGAAAATGTTAAATTTATGATTGGAATATTTGTGAACATTGTTTTTTATAGCAAAAATATATGAGAATTTATTTTGACTTCTTACTCAGTTTGAGAAATTTTTTTTTTATTTTTATAATATACTTTTTGGCTGATTTGGTGTTTGCTTTGTTGTTCAATTGTTTTGCAATTTTATACCTTTTCCACCACTCTTTTGTATCTTAAAGGAAAGTTTTCAAAAATAAAAGTGTTTAGCGTCACAGTGCTACGGTTGGGAGCGGTTATTGACATCCAGAGCAAAGTTAACATTGCCTTCTCAAATGTCAATAATTATTAATCGTAATATTTTGGCTTTAGAGGATGTAGTATCCTTTTCCCTAGCCTGATTAATTTAGCCGCCAAGTGCAAAAGGAGGAGCGGGGTTGTGTTTTTACATTGGCTTAAGTGAAATTCCAATATTGCCGTCAAGTTTTATGCTATATAGGAAGGACATCCAACGGTTTGCTTTTAGAGTTGGTGAACCTTTCAAGTGATTGCCAATATTGACTCAAAAGGTTCATAGCGCTTTGATTCGCAGAGAGCCAACGGCCAATTGCCGTAGGAGAGCAAAACGAAAATTTTTGACGGCAATGCGTTGATAATTTGGCTAATAGAAGGACCTCGGCTATTTCACCTATTGGGTTGAAATCCCCCTGGTCTACAAGTACTAAAATATAAAAACACTTGAGTAGCCCAAAAAATACTTTTTTTTATATCTTTTTTTTCTGTTTTTGTTCATTTTTTTAATTTTCTTTTTTGCTATTTTTAGCTTTTCTTTTTTTTTTGATTTTCTATTTTGATAATATTTACTGTTACACTATACCAAATGTGTTTTGGACTTTTTTTTACCATTTATTTATATTCCCGGCTGGTATGTTGCAGTCAGGGGATTAGCGGAGAATATTGTTTTACTACATAATAATATATAAACGACTCATGTAAACGTTTAACAAACAAAAAGTTGAGACAGTTTTAGAACATTTATCACAAGTACCATTCAAAATAAGTGCACATTACTTAGCACAGAGTCGGTTGATTAATATAGTTTTGTGATTTGACTATGAAAATGTAATTACTCGATGGCTAATTAATTAAAAAGGCAAATTTTGATTAAACTCACAAAACCTTTGGTACAACGCCTATATAATGGAGAATTATGTGCATATGTAATTGGGAGCTTCAACACAACAAATGCAGAATAGTATCACGTTGAACACACAATCAATAGGCTAGATGTTGGCTAGCAGAGCAAAATGTAAGAAATAAGGTTCAAAGGGAACAGAAAAAAGAAAAAGAAAAAGGCCATTGCAAAGAAAACAAAAATTTTGGATAAACGCTATTATTTAACAATAGTCGAATCAATAAAGGTGTTTAATAACGCAAAGAAATAAAAATCGCGCCGTGACAATAATAACGAAAAAAAAAGATTTGAAATTAAAAGACAAAAGACGTTTTAAACAATTTTTGGTATCAATAATAATAAGCTGTTTGAATCATAATTTTCTTTTTATTTTAGCTTTCTTCTCATTTCTTTTTTTTTTTCGTTTGCTTTTGTTTAGTTTTTTGTGGACTATGAATTCAGGAAATAATTCGACAAAAGCTTTAAGAAAATTTTATAATTTCATTGATTTTTCCTTTGTATTTTTTATGACTTTTGGAACCTTACCGGAATGCTTTTGGATTGGTATTTATAAAATTTGAAATTTAATGAGTGACATTAAGTTATTTCAAATACTAATATATTAACGTAATGCCAAAAAATATCGCAAAGTTTAAAAATGCTAATTACACAAGCTACAGTAATATTTTTTTTGTATTTGGATAATTGCAAACTTTAATTACTTTGCTTGCTTGTTACTTCTCTTCCGTTAAGTGATTGATACCATTCGTTTTTTTAGAAACAGCGTTGTGAAGTGACTGCATAATGACCGGAGAGTCATTTAGAAGAGTAACCAAATGACTAAAGTTTGCACAAATGACTCTACTTTTTTCATTTTTGTAACTAATTCATCGACTACCGGATTTTTTCCGTAAGATTTTGAACACCGTAAAGGTTGGGTTCAACAAACCATAATGATTTAGTAAATTTGTAAATAATTTTGTAAAAGCTAAAAAGTTTTTAATGTTGTGATAACAACTGTCAATCCGTTAAACCAATGGTTTACAACTTTTTTTTTGTGGGCATGAACTGCGGGGTAGCCCCATCTACTCGTATTTTTATTTTTAATTTATTAAACATTTTGTACATAATTTTTTATGTCTTTGTGTGCTTATGAATTTTATTTTACGCGTTGCAGTGTGAGCGTGCATTTACAAATTTCATTTTTATCGTTTTTTCTATATTATTTTACCTGTGTTAGCACGACTTTAATATAGAAGGGAAGTTATTATTATGTGATTGAGTTTATGGTTTTGTCTATATAATAAATTGGTTTTGCTTTTTGTTTTGTATTATTTTTACTTTTTTTGCGACAACAAACTTTGTGTTATTGTGGGAGGCAGTAAGGACAAACTGTTTAAATCCGAAGAATAACGTTAATAGACGCTTCACATTTTACCGATTTAATAGCCTTCCCAGTGATTGAGCTTATAATCCCAGAATTTGACAGCATTAGGACCTTGTACTTATTATGCATGACTTAACACATTCCACCTATGTGAATGTTTATTTTATTAAAGGAACTTTAATTTTCCAAAATAAACCCTCAAAAAGTTATGCCTAAGCCTGAACTAGCCTATATGCAGCGGTTCATCTTAGTCATGGACTGAAGGTTAAAATTTGAGTTTTGCTTTGCGCTTTGCGCTTTTGAGCTTTTAAATTTAAAAATAAAACTCTGAAAATTTTAGATAACCTTTGAATTGAGAATTTTGGCAATAAACATGCGGCTTTTGTATACATCTTCGATTCTCTGAAGAGTTATTACATATTCATATTGCTCTTGAGAAACTGTGAAGGGTTCAACTTCTATGTAACTTTAAGACTTTCAATCAGTGTTGTCAAATGTCAACAAATGACTTCTAATACCAAAACTGCGACCGGTTTCAAACGGTCTGAATTGCTATTATTTAATAATGGTCTCTTATAACATGGAACCCATTTTTTACAGGGAAATCAGTGAAACACTATTTCTAGAATATCATATTACAATCTGATTTATAAAAATTTCCATGTCTCTATTTGTTGCCATAAATTTTTAAGCAGGAATTTTATCTGATTTAAATGCAACAACATGGTCTTAAAGTTTTTTTTGCCGGTATGACTGGAGTTAAGCAATTGACAGAATCAACCAAAATGCCTGCTATTTTGTTTTCAACTATTTTGTTGTTTGTTATAATATATTTAAAGTTTGCAGAATAACGTTTATGGATTATACGGTTGTGGCTTTAATATTTTAAAATTACTTATTTGTCTGACGTTTTCTGGTCTTTTCAACTGGTCTTTTCGGACAAACATCAATCCTGCAACGTTGACTACATAGATGTTGTTTTTTCGTATTCTACACCGCTTTTACTAGCTAATAAGTGTACATATGTATGTACTGTTAAGGGCTAACGTAACCATTTATTGTTTCTAATACTGAATCAATTTGTTAATTTTAGGTGCAAAAAAATCAAAAAAATCGTTTTTAAAGATTTTTTTATTCAAAAAATTTTTTTATTTGATATCAAATTTAGTATTATTTAATTTTTGATAGAATGATAAGAGCTTTTTTGTTCGGAATAGAAATTTATTTTTTCTTATAAAAATCCATAATTTAAATTTTTTTCAAAGTGTTAGAACGAAAAACTTTGTTTTATTTTTAAAAATAAATTTTGAATAATTCAATATTGAAACTTTTTTTTTGAGTTTTTTTGCTGATTAATTAATTTTTAACATTTTGAGATTAATTATGATATTGTAGACGCTTGGCATTTGACTTTGCGCTTTTAATTCAAAGCCCTTTTAAATACTAATTTTGTTAAAGATGGATCTGTAGTTCAAGCGTCGTTCTGATTAGCGGAATAAATAAATTTTGCGTCTTAATATATAAAATTTAGGCTTTTTTGCGGAATGTTGTTTTTCGATATTTGTAATCTTTCTTTGTGCTGGACAGATTTGTTTAGAATGAAATATCCATCAAATAGCCTATTTATTTATTTTGCTCCATATATCTAACCTTTTGTGCCAAATATTTAAAAAAGTCGTCGATTTATAATGTTTGAGGCATTTTCTACCTTATTTCTTCCACACTGTTAATTACAAATTTTTTTTTTTCTACTGTATTTTTGTAGTAAGGTAAATCGATGATGTATTCCAATTATTTCTTTGTACTACTGTATTTTTTGCATAAAAGTAATTGTCTTCCATGTATTTTATGTTTGCAGAGAATACTGTATCTTGGTGGATTACAATACTTTTTCAATTTTTCAATTTCGCTTAGCTTTGATTAATTTTTTCGATTTCCTTATTTTGCTTTACTATATTTTTTGCAGAGCTTCGAAATGGGATTGGGCCTACCGCGTGACAATTCAGTACTAGAGCCGTTGCACAACAGTAGCCAATGGAGTCGTGCCGGCATCGGAATTAGCAATGGCAACGGCAATCTAACAGATAGTGTTGCGCATGTCAGCTTAAGCGGCGGGACACGACTGGGAGACAGCAGCGGAGGATACGGCGCCGGCCCCGGAGCCACAACCAGCCATTACGGCGGCAACAAAATTGTGACAGACGCCGACATTCTGACAATGATTGGTGAGCATTCCGACGAGCCCACGCCGAGCATTATTTACCAGCTGAGGCACAAAGACTCGCTTTACCCTCGGTATTTTGAGCACATGAACGCTAGCCGACTGAAGGCAAGTTTTGATACTGACTCAATTGACTTTGGGAGAATAATTATTGGCTAAATTTTAGAGCGCGCTTACTTGTCTGGTGATTTTGTGCGTCTTTGAAATGACAATTCACGCCATTTTGTCCAATTGGATTCGGTTCGCTGTCGTCAACTTTGTCAACATTCTCTTAATACTATTGTTGCTGGTGTGGAGGCGTCGACCGCTGACCCTTTCCTGGGTTGTTGTCGGTTGCGCAATTGTCGTCCTAATCTTTGCGCCCGTCTTCCTGCAGTCGTCATTAGCAATATTGATTTTATTTTTATGTTTTACACTGCTGCCTCTTCAACTGCAGCCTTCGGCGTTGGCCGCACTCGCTGTGACTGCCGTGGCTCTATCGCTTCATTTTTATAACGAGGGCGGAGACGCAAAAAAAGTAAATTTTTTAATTTTTTTTTTTTGGTATTAATTGTACACAAAATGAGAATCATTTTTTAAATTATCGTTGGCGATTAGTTCCTCAAACATGTCATCGTTCCTCTAGCTGGCAATCCTTAACACTTTTTGATAAAATGTGAATGCAATAGGCTCATTTGCTAAAAATTGTGCCAAATATTTTGAACGTTCTAAAATTTTGTTAAACAAAATATTATGCCTTTTAATTTGTTGAATTTAGTAGACAATTAGTAGGCAATTTGGGAGGCACATGCGTTGTTAATAACCTTTCCAAAAATGTTAAAAAGTTGCGTCTAAAGTTCATAGTAAATTTTTTCTGGGCTCTACTTTGCTGAGTCCTTGTCAAATAGCCTCAGCTGCCATTTTTGCAAATTTATTATTTTTTTACGACAATTCTTCTCATAATTATTTGTAGTGTTGAATAAACTCTGATTTTTAGATGATTGCCAAAATTCTGCTGTTATTGGCAATGAACATTAACGGCGTGTTTGTATATTTTCCCACAGAATTGGTTCAAAGGAGAACTTTTCGAGAGACAAGGTTGGTGAAATGTGTCTTCTTGTTTCAAATTGACATCAATTGAGTTATTAGAAAGTGCGTAGAGAATCGCATTCAATTGGTGCGGGACAACGAGAAGCAGGAAAACATTCTGCTTTCCGTCCTACCTAAACACATTGCCAACGACATGAAGAAGGACATTGACCGCAGCCAGGAGCCGGACGCCATGTTCCACAAAATTTATATTCAAAAACACAACAATATTAGGTAGAAGCGTTTTCATGCCACTCTTTTTCAATTTTTTATAACAATTTTGCAGTATTCTTTTTGCCGACATTTGCGGGTTTACCAATTTGGCGTCGACTTGTACGGCAGAGGAGTTGGTGCGGACATTGAACGAGCTTTTTGCGCGCTTCGACAAACTAGCGCACGAGAATCATTGTATGCGTATTAAGATTCTCGGCGATTGTTATTATTGTGTTAGTGGGCTGCCAGAGCCGCGCGCCGACAACGCCGTCTGCGCTGTGTCGATGGGACTCGACATGATTCATACAATTAAGTAAAGATATCAAAATTTATAAATTTTTACTCAAAATGTTGAAAATTATCTCACATAGTTTCATCTTTTATATCTTTTTTTTTCTCATATTGTTCTAACATTACAATCCTTTTTTACACATTTACCTAACATTTTTATTTTTTTTTCCTACTTTTACATCTTATTTGTATTACTTTTCTCTTACATTATTTCAACATTCAACATGTTATTCTTTTTTCACATTATTCTAACATTCATATCGTTTTATTCTTACATTAATCTCTCTTTTCTATTTCTTTTCTCTTTCACTGTTTTATCACTTCAAACGGTTTTCTCTCCCATTCTTCTAACAATGATGTCTCATTACTCTCAGAATGTTTTTAAGTTGTTTTTCAAACAAAATCCAAAGTTACATTAAATTTTGGGGCAATGACGAGGTATCGTTGCAGGACCATCTATTGATAAATCTGTTGTTCCGATTGTTCCGATTTCACGTTTTTAGCACAAATTTTAGGCTGGTCCGAGATTTATACGGCGTGAATGTGAACATGCGCGTTGGCATTCACACGGGTCGAGCCCATTGCGGCGTTTTGGGCTTAAAGAAATGGCAGTTCGACGTTTGGTCGGACGATGTAACGTTGGCCAACCATATGGAAGGCGGTGGATTGCCAGGGTATACTTTTGACCTTTAACATTGGTTTAATCGGTTTTGTTTGCAATCACTTCCTGATTAAAGGAGAATCCACATTACAAAGGACACGCTGTTGTCGCTGAACGGCGCCTTCAATGTTGAGCCGGGCAATGGCGGAGAGCGGTCCAAATATTTGGCGGAGCACAAAATTGAAACCTATTTCATTGTGCCCGACGAGTCCCGAGAGCATTGTCATAATAAACGCGCCGCGCCTGTATCGAACAAGGAGCTACAATTAGCCGGTCTTATTGACAAGCAAGGCAATGCGTTACGGTAACATACTCTAGCCTTAGGCTTTGCTTAGCTTTGACGTGCTTTTCGATTTAGGCGAGAGATGTCGCGTTCAATTGATGAGGACGTGGACCATTACTTGGAGCGGGGAATCGAAGCCATTAACAAAGAGGCGTGGAAGAACGGCTACTGCAAACGCTTCACTTTTATTTTTAAGGACAATCACGTGGAGAATAAAGTAAAATCCTTTTCTCATACAAAATTTTTTGAAATTTTACTTTTTTGTTTTGTTAAGTTTTTGCAATACAAAGCCAACGCCACCCTCGTTGAAATCACTTGTGTGCTCACCGTATTTATTCTCTCCTCAATGATGCTTTACATCGAGGGTTTAGCGTAAGTTTGATTGCGTTTCACTTTTCAATTCTAATTGGACTGTAATGCTACGTTTACAGCAAACTTTTTTTGCGTGTCGCTTCCTAATTTCGAAATAAAATTTAAAGCAAAAAAAATTTGGTTTTTGAATGTAAACAAAGTCAACGCAAAAAAATTTTTTTCAGTAAAAATGGAAGCAAAATTTTGGACGCAAAAAACGTTTGACGAAGTCGTAGCATAAAAGGCTGTTGCGGCATTTAATTGGAATTTTTGTTTTAGGACAAACGACATTTTTGTTGCCAATGTTGCCGCCTTCCTCATGCTATTTATAGCCGTTTTCCTCCTAAGCGCCCAATGTTTTTTGGTAGGTTTTTTTTGCGTTTATACATCAGTAACCAGCACAACCTGCTATGTGTACATAAAAGAGTCAAAAATATTTTTACAAAACGAAGAAAGCGGAAAAAAGTTGAATGATATTGTGTGCAAAGACTGACTAATCCTTTTTTTTTTGATTGGCTTTGTGCGTTGTTGTAAAGTCAATTAAGCGTATGCCGGTTTAGCTTAAAGGGCTAATCATTTAGCATAAAAAATCTGATTTAAAATTGCTTAATAATAAGCTGAAAATGTGACAGAAAAATGTTTTTGCAATTATTGCTCAAGGCTAGATAAATATGACCTAAAATATGACTACTGATTACTACCACACAATGCAAAACAGAAATTTTTTTTGTTATTTTAAAACGGACAAACTACGGTTTAGTCAACTTGCGACAGTCAACTCACAAAATTTCAAATCTTCAAAGTTGGTTTGCGATGCTTTGATGTTACGGCTTAAAAGCAATTTGATATTGGAAAATGGAAAGTCGAAATCTTAAGTTGACTGTCGCAAGTTGTCATTGCCATAAGTTGGAAAATTACTTTTCAAAAGATTTCATTTTGTTTTGCCAGTTAAAGTTAGTATATTTTTCTGGCGAGGGAAGTTTCAATTTTTAAAAAGGCGTATTCCAACCGTTTAATACGATTGGCTAAAAAGTGTTACTTGAGAAAGACGGGGTCTTGGCAATAGTCCTCACTGTATTTGCTTCCAAAGAAAAACATTCACTTTTGCCGCAATGATGAGTTTTTCTTTGTTTACAATATTTCGATGCAACATTGGCTCATTTTGAAACAAAGTATTTTGCTATTTTTAAATATGTGCCTTTAGTGGATTGCAGTCAAAGTTGAATTGGTTTATGTATTTTATGACAGTTATATTTTTCTGAAATCAATGAAATTAGTCTGTGTAAAATTGAATTTTTGTTTTACAAAAAAGTGGGGCGTTTTGCCCGACTTTTGACTTTTGTCCTAGGCTCATTTAAGACATTGCAACTCTGCTATTTGCATTATTTTTTTCATTTGTTCTCCGTATTTGTCTTTTTAGTTGAGCTAAAGCAAAATCAGTTAAGCGGTACATGTGCTCCCAAAAATACTCTTTAGCACCGATAAATTTTATTTCTTCATTTTTCAGAGTCGACAGCGTCGCCAAAAATGGACACCGATGCGTTTGTCAAGTCGACTGTACAAGTTTATTATGATTCTGTGCCTTTTTTTCGGGTGTCTCTACTTTCTCTTTTTTCGCTTTTTTCTCAACCAATATCCGGCGCCAAGTGGCGCCGCTGCCGCCTCAGCCATGGCATCGTTGTCAGATATTTTTCGACGTGCTCCCACAGCGTTTGCGTCGGCGACAGCGTCGACCAGCATTAGTTCTTCGGCCGGCGAAGCGGTTTCTTGGTGTTGGTTTGAATGCCAAAATCGGAGTGCCGTCGTCATTGATGAGAGTGGAAAGAACGCTTGCCGGAATGGACAAGGCTGCTTGATTGTGCCAAATCGTGTAGAGGTACGTATTTTGAATCTTTTTCGTACTGCTTGAGTTATTTATACATTTGAATTATAATTATCAATAAATGCTTTTCCGGATTCTGAAAAATGATATTTTTTGTCTTTCAGTTAATGCGATACGTTTTTGAAAGTTTTAGCTTAAGATTTATATTTGATTTCTAAAATTATTATCGTTAATGCAATGTTGTAAATCTGGCTCCATGCTTGGCCTTTTTTGATCAATAATTTTGAGTCGCACTTATTTTTAATATTTCAGTGTAGGCGTGTCTCGTTTGCAAATTATTTTTTAAAAATATTTGTCAAAAATATATTTCAATATTTTTAAACCAATTAATTTGGATCCTGATGTGAACTTATTTACTTTGCGCACTTGTTTTCTTCTTGGAAGTTGTATAAAAAGCGTTGCTAATTGTGTTAATTGTACAATGCTTTGCAAGGCTTAGCGTATTCCAGTCATTTTACAGACCCCATTTTAAAATAAAGTCATGAACAATAAATTTTAGACTTTCTCAATCTTTCATACTCATTTTTCTCTAACTGAAGGCAACATGAAGAAAGCTTTGACATATCGCAAAAGCTAATTACTCTTCTCATGTTTCGTAGAAAAATAATTACCGTATTTCTTTAAATAAATGCCCCGGGGCTTCTATTTTCCAACCATCTTATATGAGGTGGCGTTTATTGGAAAGAGCCTTCAATGAGAAGAATGACGATATGTGTACATTAAGTGCAACTGTTTCCATTAACGTTATATTATTTTGGTAATTTTTTTTACAGTATTTTACAATATAATATAGTTATGTAATGGTACTGTACGACGCATTAATATTGAGCGGCTATTTGGTTCCCCACTACTACTTTATTATAGTGCCATCTCGTTAAATTTATTTTGCATTTTAGAGAATTTTCGAGTGCATGCTACTGGTGTTGTTCTCCGTCTCGTTACTCCAATCTTTATTGGCGCTCGAAAAAATGATTATTGGCCTATTCCTTTCTATCATTTGTTTGAGCGCACTCTGGTTTCTACCGTTTCCCGCCCTCCAACACCGCCAGTTTGGACTATGGTTGATGGGCCTCGGAGGCAAGGCCGAACCATCTTCACAATCCAATGGATTGGGCACGCTTTTCTATAACACGTCAATCGAGTCGAATTTCACGGATCATCTCGATGCTTATTGCAGGTATCTTTTTTTAATTGACCGATTTTATAATACAAAGCTGAAAAGGTTACGCTCATTTGTCTAAGCTTATTGAAATGGACGAATCTGCTGTTTTTTTTTTTGATAAAACCCAAGTTGCTATCCACCAGCCTGCGTTTTTGGTTACCTCCGCGGAAACCCAACTCTAACCTTACCTTCTTGAAGCTTGTCAATTTGCGCCTGTACCTAACCTTTGCCTTACTGATACGAGCACCAGCAGCTAGCGCTTCTCTAACTTGCGTCATTAGCACATGGGCTTTATCTCGTTAATCAATCATTTCATAGTTTTGTCAAAGACCATCCGGCGCCTAAACCCAAGTCGAACAACACCAGCTAGCCCTCCTGCAAAACCTTGGCCGCGCTGCAATAACTTGCGCTTCTACTAACGCGGGTTCAAACCCAACCTTTATCACCAATTTTATTTACCAATTAGTGCCTAAACTCTGAGTTGAGCCGCAGCCAAAATTTTATTACGACTTTGTTTTTTTTTAGCAATTTCACTTCGTCCAGCGATCTCCGCCTTTTCTTCACGTTCCTTGTCTTTTTTGCGTTTGCATTAATTGTCATACAAAGCCGGCGGTCGGAGATGATTGGCCGCTTCGACTTTATTTGGAAACTGCAGGCGATGGGCGAAAACATGGAGATGAAGCGGACCCATGAACAGAACCGCCGCGTCCTTGAGAATATTTTGCCGGCGCACGTCGCTACCCACTTCCTTACCGCGCTGCCCACTTGTCGCGCCGACTTGTACAGCGAAGGCCGCGACAACGCTTGCATCATTTTTGTGACAATCACCGAGTTCAACAAGTTCTACCAAGAGTTGGACTCGAACAACGAGGGCGTCGAATGCTTGCGGCTGTTAAACGAAATTATTGCCGACTTTGATGAGGTAAATGGCCTCTTGGCGAGTGTTAAACCCTTTGAATTTTGGTTTTTTTAGTTGCTCAGCCGACCCGAGTACAGTTGTATTGAGAAGATCAAGACTATTTCGACGACCTACATGGCGGCCAGCGGTCTAACAGGCATTGTCGAAGGCAATTACCACGTTGTCGCAGTAGCAAAGTTTGCTATGGAATTGTTGGCACTGATTGAACACATCAACATTCACTCGTTTAACAATTTTAAATTGCGAATTGGTTTGTTCTTTTTTTCTACGCTTTTTTAAAATTTATATCAAAAATCATTTTTGGAAGTATTAAATCAAAAAAGATTTTGTCAGGGAACTTGTCTTTTGAAAACACTGAAAAAAAAGACAAGAAAAAACGAAAGACAATATTTTCTTCGCAAAAACAACAAAGAACAAAATGCATTTTACAGCAAACCCAATTAAGACAATATTCCTTTAAATTAATTTTCAAAGGAAATTTTTTTATTTTTATAAAAAACTACAGTAATTTTTTAAAAAAAGGCCAAAATTTGATTTGCCAAATTTGAAAACAATGGTTAATACATAAATTTTGGCAATTTTTTGGTTCAAAATACAAATTAATAGAAATTTTACAGAAACTGCATGTGTGTTATTTTTATTTCAGCCTTTAGCTGAGAAAATATACTTGAAATAAGCGTCTAGCATAAAGTTTAGTTTAGGATTACTAAAATGAAGCTTCACTCTAATTAAGCCTTCTCACCATTGTGCCTCAAACAACTTTTTGGGACAACAATCAACAAAATTTGTGGACATTCGTCAAACTATTTATTAAATCAATTTTTTAGGCATCAACGTTGGGCCGGTTGTTGCAGGTGTGATTGGTACGGAGAAGCCGCACTACGACATTTGGGGGAATTCGGTGAACGTCGCTAGCCGAATGGATAGTTCCGGTGTGCCTGGAAAGATTCAGGTTCGTTTTAGACAAAATTTATTTCTTTTTATAACGTTAAAATGTTTGCTGCTTAAGGTGACTGAGGAAACTAAGCAAATTTTGGTGAAGGAAGGCTTTAAGTTTGAGTGCCGGGGCGACATAAACGTCAAGGGCAAGGGCCTAATGACGACCTATTTCATTGTCACCGGTCCGGCCACAACGGCTACGACGGACAGCAATAGCTTGCACACAATTGTGTCTCGAGCAAATTCCGTTGAGGACCGGTGTATTCTCAATCAGATCAGTCAGCGCCGAATGAGTGTGCAACAGAAGCCGTTGATGGTGCCTGTGTTGATGAACGGCAAAGGGAATCACATAAGTCTCAGCAACAGTGTGGAAAGCTGAATTGCTACTGTCAACAAAAAGAACACTGTAGTCAAGTTTTTAAGTTTACATTTACAACATACCCACAGTACGCATACAGTAAGTATTACAGTATTCATACTACAGTATATTATACGATTTTTACGAACTCACAAACATTGTTATGGATTTATATTTCCCATTTTTTGAACGCACAATTTTTTTGTACATTTTTTTGACAAAATTAATTTAAAATTTTTTTTGTTAATTATTATTGTTATTATTATTGAAGCACCACTAAATCAATACGGGTATTTTTTTATGAAAAATAAAACAAAAAAAAAGATTGTTATACATATACACTATTGCTGCCTTCAATTTTGTTGTCTTTTTTTTGGTCTTCTATTCATTTTTTAGTTTCATTAACAAACAATACCTCTTATACCGTACTTTTTTTTCCAGCAAACGCAATTTTTTTGATATATTTTACAGTAAAGTTAAAGTTGAACGATGATACGCAGACTGAGATCAAGTTTCGTTTTAACTGGTTGATAGTCTTGTTTACTTTACAATGTTACTACTGTATTTGGCTAAGTTATTACAGTAAATTATTGTTCAATTACTAATGCACAAAGCTTGTATTTTACTACTGTACTTATCTAGTTGACTACTGTATATAAATATGTTTTCACTGAATTTATCCAAAGTTACTACTGCACATGATGTTTTGAGTTACTGTATAAAATTCATTATGAATGTTCCTTGCAGTTACCGTTTAATTTGTGGAAAGCAAGAACACCGAGCTATTTTCAGAGAGTACATTTTGCTGCACATTTAAATATACGGTATTACCGTAATATTACGTAAATAATTTTTTTAAGAGCCTTTATGTATTTCAATTTAAAACAGTAAGGTTTTTTTTTAACATTATTTTTTTAAAGTTTTTGACTCAAAAAGTCGAAACTTTTCTAGTCTAAAATTTTCTTTTCATTGTTTTTGTATTCCCTTCAAGCTATTTGGTATAGTAATGTCTTCTCGGATTTGTTACTTATTCAAAGCGTTTGTGCAATTAAACTATTTTGTGTGTTAAAAATTGCGGGTTAATCTTTAATAAATGGCGGAATAACAGCTTTGTTCTTCATTTGAATTTACAGTATAAGATATTCGGTCGATAAGCTTTGAGTTTTGGCTTAGCCTCATAAAAATGACTAGATTCAAGCTTACGTTTATGCTTATGCTACTTTGAATCGTAATTAAACCTATGTTACAACAAATTTTTAAATTTGCTTTGATTTAAATGTTAGTTCACGCTTAAAATTTTGCTTTAGTTTATGCTCGTATGCTTAACTCTTATGCTTAAGTTCAGTCCCAGGCTTAGGCTTAGGATTCGAACTCAGTCTTATGCTTTATAGGAGACGCTAAGTTCAATTTTTGGCTTTGGCCCACTCTGAAAGTTAGGAAAAATTTAAACTTAAATCTTTGTCAAAATTTATGCAAGTTGAGCTTGAGCTTAGACTTATGCTTAAGTTAAGCAAACACTTCATTTTTGCTTCCTCATCAATTGCATTTTACGATTTAAGTATGACTTTTGGATTAAGTTTCTCAAGTTTTATATTAAAAGTTATTTGAAACTTTTCATTTCCATTTTGTTCAAAGCTGTTAGCGTGTGATAATCCATTCTTTGAAATTTTTTGTTTAGCATATTATATATTTTAACTTTTACTTTAAAGGCAAGCCAATTCGTTTTACTGGAACTTTAAGTTTTAAGGTATTTGTAGTTTTCGCACTTAAAGCTGAGACTTTTCTTTCAATTTTCTGTTTTAATTGGGAATAGAGGAAAAAAAATAGTTGCAAAAATTGTTTGCCATTAATTCCATTTTTTATGTTTTTTTTTCATTTCAAAATTTTTAAATAATAAATTTTTATGCATATTGTAAATGTTATTATTTTATCACTTAAAATTTCAAAAAATAGGCAGGACAAGCTACTCTAAAAGTGCTAAAAATGGATCGAAACACCATATTGTGTTATTAAAGTTTCCCTGGGTCTTGGAGAAGGACAAAGAGTAAACTAGCAAAACATAAAAAGCATATAACTGTTCAAAAGTATAAACGCAGCAAATTTTTTCATTGTTTTTGCACTGTTATAAGGCGTAATACTTTTGTTAAACGAGAAAAAAAATATTTGGATGTCGGAATTTATGCCCGTTCGAATGGTATGCTGTTAAGCAAAAGCAAAGTGCTCTGAAGGTTACTACTACTCACTTAAAAATGACGACTTTTATGATTGAAGATGGTCATCAAATTTTAAATCCCAAAAATTTTACTTAAAATTGAAATTTTTTCAAAAAAAACGAATTTTCCCATAAATACGACGTATAACTCGGAAATATTTGAGAGTAGCCTCTAGTTACCCTGAAAGTATAAAAAAAATTCGTCGGCGATTTAAAAAATAAATCGACTTCAAAGTTTTTACATTGCAAAAAAAGGGAAAGTATATATGAATAAGAAATTACAAGTAAATGTCTGGCTGGCCGAGTTGTAGTGGCGCTAACTACAGCGGTGGCTATGCCAGGGATTTGAATTTATTCGATTTAAAAGCAAAAAGGTTGGTAAGTTTTTATATTATAAATATAATAACATCCAGCAATCACTGCTGCTTTGCCCTTTTTCGAAAAGCGGTGTGAATATTTATTGCAGAAATTTGGCAAATCGAATAAAACTTTTTTTTATTGCATATACTTTCTTAATTTGCGTCATTAGTCCCAATCCGTAGTTTAGCTTCAACTTTGGATTGGGACTTTCAATTGATATTCATTTCGATTGTGCAAAATTGCCGGTTTATTAATAACTTTTGTCTTTGCGCGTTCCTTAACAAACTTTAAAGTTTCTTTAGCGCAAATTAAGACAGTTTCTGCAACAAAAGACTTTTTTTTAGCACAGATTCAAAATTTTTTATTTTACAAATATTTTAAAACATTCAAAAATTGTTCCAATAAATATGAACTCTAAAACATTATAAAGCAATGTAAAGCCTCTACGGAAACATAACACAATTGCGCTGCAAACAAAAATGAAAAATATAATAAGCAAAAATTAATTGGCCAAAAAGTACAAAAACCTGTTTTAGCAAAAGAAAATTAAGATTCAAATAAACTTAAATACAATACAGAATAAACTAACAATAAACCGTTGAGAAGAAACTAAATTTTTTAGTTGAAGCTTACGTATGGCATAAGCAAATCGTATTGATTGTTAACTTAATAAATGTAAAAGATAATAACCAAAAAGAAGTAAGTAATGGTTTATGGCTTTTTCACCAATCCGGTTTTTATGGTTTATCAAACAATACCCCAAAAATGATGTTTCCTTGATGTGTTGTGAATGAAAGCAGTTTAACCTGCTTAGTGTTGGCTTAATATCTTAAACAGAAATGTAATTTTTAGTTTTCGACTCAAAAGAGAAGTTTCCCAAAACAAGACTCTTCGACCATAGCCTCTTAAATCATATTATTGGCTTGGGGACTTGGAGTCTAACGCTTTGGGCAAACGTTTAAGGATTTGTTTATTGTGTCTCAAAATTCGGAGTCTGTATTGTAACCAAATTTTCTTAAAAAATAATTCTTATTCCTCATTGATGTCATTGCTCTTCGGCCGATTAATTCAAGCCAGTTGATTCGATTGAACTGGAATAATTTAATGCAAGCTGCTCCGCGCTGTCAGTTATGGGCTCCGGTGACTCGACGCTTAACGACGTTTTATTGCCGTTGAGATTGTCTTCTGGTGCTGTCTTCAAGGTGTCGCTTGGCACAAATGGTAAAGTGTTATTATTTGCGTTGTTATTGAAAATGAATGGCGTCAAAAATGGGTTGGTATTGGATAGAGTTGGCAGCATAGATCTAAATTTTATATTATAATAATTGCATAATTACACGCTTGATCATAAAGATCTTTCTTGTCTATGCTTATGGTAATGGGTTAAGTCTTTGATAATTACATACAGTAGTCGCCTAAGTCTAAACAGATTGCCAGTTAAAGGCTTAGCTTTGCACAAATACTTCAATGAAAAAAAAAAGAAGAGTTGTCCTCTAAGAGTAATCCAATATTAATTTTTTTTCTCTACAGCTAAGGTGTTTCTCCCCCAAAAATAATTGCCCTAAAAAAACTTAAATTTCTAACGTCTATGACAATACCGACAGTCTAGGTTTAAACGATTGACCTAGCTTATGACAATCGGCTAAGCCTAGGGTATATGTCTCAAGCTCCAACCTGACATTACCGCAATTGAAATAGCTTTAAATGTTTGCCTAATTACATTGTAATAGTAAATTGTTAAATTGTTAAATTGTAAATTTCAATTTAAAAATCGTAAACCTACAGAGTGCGTCCAACAAGCCTATGATATTTTCTATATGAATTACCCTTTGTTATTTTATACAGAATATTTTTTGCATTTCACTGTTATAGAAGAAATAAACTTACGATATCGGTTGCTGCGAGTGCGGACTCGAAGTATAAATTTTGTTCATCAACGCTGCCGATTGTTGGCGCCAAGTGTCCAAGTAGATTGAGTTTTGTAACATCATTTGTTCCAATTGCGGCCAGGAAACCATTGACGTCGCCCTCTTCGCCTTCATTCGTCTATTTTGAAACCAAACCTTAATACGTAGGTAGAATTAGTTGAAATCAAGTTTTTTGAATCAGTAGATTGCATACTTTGATTGTTCCTTCTGGCAGGTTCAGCTCGCTGGCCAGCTCACCGCGTCGCACTTTAGATACATAATTTTCGCGCACAAACTCTTTTTCCAAAACTTTAATCTGGTCGCGGGAAAATGCAGTACGATAGCGGCGCATCGACGCCGATTGTGCATCTAAAGTTAACTTATTATTCATAATGCTCAGATTGGGATAATAATTATTTTTATGCAAATTAATAATGCATTTCTAGCTCAAAAATGCCGAACACAATTATTGGGTGCTGAGGCATTTAGGCTTTGGCTTTCTTCAATTATGTTTCACTTCCTAATTTGTTTTGTTTTAATTTTTAGCTGAAAGAGTCAATTAGACTATTTAGATGTTCCAATGTCGTTCCAAATGCAATAAATGTCTGCCAACATTTTTTAGAAAACCAAAAAAAGAATTAATTTATAACACTTAATTTAATCCAATACTGTATTAAGGATTCTGTATTAGGGAGAATCTAGTTCCAACTCTTACCGTATACCAACAACATTATTTTTTGAACACAGTGTTTTTTTAATTACTTTACCCTTTCTCAATATTACTTAATGGCTGGATATGATTGACTTCCCACAAAAAAAAATATTTTATGGATTTTCCTCCAAAAATAAGGACTTTGCACGAAATATTTTTTATAAAATATATTTTTCCCAAAATGAAAATTTTCCATGAAAAAAAAACCACAAAATTGGCGTTTAACGCTTTTTTTTATAATTTTTTGTAGTAAAATAATTTTTTTATTGCTCATTGACAAATTATTTGCATTAAATTTTGTGTATTTACAATAAGATTGAATACTCTCTTTCCCCCCCCCTTTCCCCCGCCAATTTTTTTGTGGCTAAAGGCTTAAGCTATAAATTTATTTCAGAAGCAAATTTTTTAGTGTTTATTATTGTTTCGATTTAATTAAGAACCACTTTTTTTTTGTAATAATAAAAAGCCAATTTATTGCAAACAATTATATATGATTGTGTTGGAACTGTAATGTAAGGGGCTTGGGCTTGCAAGTGTAATACACTTATTCATTTGAATGCTTAAAATGGCTACATATTACATTGCTTAAAAAAATATTTTACCCAAGTCCGAGCTATATCCCTATTAAATATACGTATTATAAGCAATGTTTTGACTGTTTAAGTAAAACAATTTGAAAACTATGATGCAACTGTTTTTTGAATTTCGGTTTTCGATTTACAATTTCCAGGAATTTCTTATTGAATTTTTGTCTACATTCTCTCTCTAAAAAGCTATTTTTTTTCTCAAAATTGACATTAACAAATTAAAATATCTATAAATGAGACATGGAAATATAAAGATTTAGCGGTTTTTTACATTACTTTAAAAAATGGAGCCCAAATTATTTAAAATCCTAAAGATATGGCAACAATGAGCGTTGTTCAATATGAATACCATTTTTTATTTTGCTACTGTTATACTATATTGTTAAGCGGATCTAACTATAATTTTGTAAACACCACCGTTTTTGCCTGTTGTTCAATAACAACAAGTGTTTTGTTGTTCAACATGTGTTTTTAAAAGAATCAATTATTTGGTAGCCAAAAATAATTACCCGTAAAGCTATTGGAAGATTTTTTGGAGAAGCCGTACGACGGCGAAGTGGACGCCGACTCACGACACATGTCATTGGCGCCTGCGTTGTCGTCGTCACTGTCCATTGAGTGAAACGAAGTCATTGTTGCGTTGGAGGAGGTCGCAGCGCCAAACAATTGCGGCATAACAAAAACTGGTTGGTCAAACTTATTCATTTTACCGTTACGTCCAGAATTATACAATTTGTTGAAATGCGTCTGTCTGGTAAAGTTTTCGAGTCCAACGTAATCGCCTTCGCTGCTATCGCTTGCCTCGTTGTTTTTATTGTTCTTGTGGGCGTTGAACGACTCCTCGGTTGCTACACCGCTATTTAATTCATTGCTGAGGAAAGTCGGCGCCATTGAAAATAGTTTTGCTGCCGCCGACGGTACCATTGGCAATGGGTTTTGCGCTAAACTATTCTGCAAATATTTGGTGTCAATTTTGATGTCTTCCTTGGCCATTGGACCGCAGCTGGCTGTCATTCCGGCGTAGCCTTTTGTTGCAATGTTTAAAAAAAATTCAACAAGATGATTGTTGTTATTATTGTTTAGCAAAGTGTTGTGTTCTTGTTGATAGGGCTTTTGGCTTTGTAAATACTCTTTTATTAACGCATTGGTCGCCATCAACTTGGGGTTTTGAAACAACAACATGCCTTCCGATAATTTCTCATTGTCCGGCTTAATCACATCGTCTATTAATTTACACTGCGGTTGTTGTGTGGCTGTTAATTGGCTGGTCTGCTTCGGCTTTGGCAAGCCGGAATTATTGGAATGCATTAGCTCGGCGCGCATCAGCGAATCAATTTTGAATGTTTCCATTTTGATTGAGGCTAAAAAAAAAGCAAAAAATATATATATATTGCATACGTTAGCGGAGGTAAACATTATAAAGAAATTAAAGCAACTTTAAAACCTAAGCTCATCCATTCTTAATATCTTAAGCCTTAGCCTATCTATTCTTTACTACCAAAAACTCACAGAATATTATAGAAACCCCCCCAAAAAAAATGCAACTGGCATAAAATTGCATTGCAAAAAAATTGAATTCTTAAAAAAAACAAAATTATTGTCAGCCCAAAAAAAGGCAAGATTACGATAGTTAATTTATGATAACCGCCTTTTTTCTGGTTTTATCGTTTATTTTTGCTATCTTTCTCCTTAACGGGGCGCATTTTTTTATGGTTATCCAATCATTACTTAACGTCGGTCGGTTGCATATCTTTCTGTTTTTGTTATTACGTGCATATCATTGCTTTTTTTCTATTTTGAAAAATGTGGGAATGACACTAGGCTCCGCCTTTTTTTTTGTTTTATGCGATTGTGTGGTAAAAGCGAGAAAATTTCAAAATCTTAAAAATTATGCGAATTCTTCATCTGAATAATAATTTTAACTAATATCAAAAAGTGATTTCAAATAAAGTTGAAAAGTTCAAGTTTGAGATTAGATAAGACTTGCTTGGGTTTAAATAAATTATTTTTAACTTAATTCTTAATCTTACTTTTAAGCATTAGTTTAAACACAAACTTAATGCCTTATTGGAAACTTTTCTGCAAACTTAGACTTAGACTTAGGATTAAAGTTAGGGTTACGCTTAGGCTTAGACTTAAACTTTGTCTTAGGCTTAAGCTAGAGAAGAATTATGTTATACCTAACAAACTGGTTTGGGCGGCGGCATTTTAAAATATAACAAATTTACAGTTGAGCTAATTTTTTAATGCTACAGTAGCCATATGAGAAAGCAGCTATCATACTCATTTTAAAATTAACTAAAAATTGCTTTTTTATTTAATTTTGTTTATGCGAATGCAGCTATGCAGTTAAAATATAATCTACTTGTAAATTATTGCAAGAAGCATCTAAGATGTATGGAAATTAATTTTACATTTATTTAAAAACATAGTTCCAAAAAGCTACTTTTATAAAATTATTAAATTCTAATTCTGATGAATTCAATAAATTTTTACTCAAAAAATTAAAAGTCAAAACAATTTAATCGGTAATATTTCACTATGGTGTTGTCAATGGAATAAGTAATACGCGTGTCCTGTAAATTGCTTAATCCTTTCCTTATAATATTTATGCCATAAAATAAGGCGCAATATTACAAGCCTCACATTCATCATTTTATAGCAAAATGTTAATTATTAAACAATAAATGATAAAAATGTATTATTGAAGGGAAGAAAGGCTATGCTGAGGGGAAAATTAAGCGTTTAAACAAGATTTGCTTCATATTATTATAATTGTTCTGTATAGCCTTATAAGAAAGACAAAAATGGAAAACATAAAATGGAGGAAAAGAGTATGATTAAATGCATATTTTGCAGGGCTCTTGGCCTTTATTGTTATTTTTTAAAGAGTGAAAAATTTTTGACGAACTGACAAATTACAAATCTGTCGCTTCTTTGTGTTTGAAAAGTCATAATGAAAGTGGCTAGTGTTTTTTTTCATGTTGAACTAATGTTGTTGGTTGAGCCGGCAACACTATTAGCATTGTATAATTTTCGTTGTTTAAGAATTTTAATAAGACGACAGTAACATCTTTAAAAATACAGTAACTTTAAAGGCATGGTCATTTCATTACTTTTTCTGTAACAAAAAATTAAATATTTGGTTTAAAAACAGTACGGTAAAAGCACGGTATATTTGAAATTGATGCAAGTCAAAGATACAGTAACTTTATAAGACGTCTCTCATTTTCAATGCTAAAGTATCTTTAGCATGTTTTAATTCATTTTTGCTAAAAATTTGGAATTCAATTAATTTCTTCTAAAGCTTAACCTTACAACTACTCTTCATTTAAGTTCCCTTAAATTGTTGGGTGTTTTAGGCTTAAGCATCATTATGGTTTATTCCATATTTTTTTCCTACAACCCTTTTTTTTTGGTTTAATAAAAATTAGTTTTGCAGAGCTGAATTAAACTCTTTTTATACAGGTTATTTTTCAATTAGGCAAGCCACGTTAATTATCAGTATTTAATGATGAAAACGTTCGACTGTATTGCGCGCCAAAATATTTTATCGCTTAAAAATTATAACGGTTCTGTATTATATTTAGGTAATTAAAAAAAAGTCCGAGTGATTTTTAAAATAACATAAAAAAGTTTGACGTTGTAAAAAAATTATATTGAATTATATTTGATGATTGTTTACAGTAATTGTAAAAATTGGACAAAAATTGGCTACGGCTTTTTTGGGGGTAAAACAAAAAACTTTTTTTTTCCGTCTCCCTTATGGGGGTTGTAAAAGTTTTTTTTTACCATTACAATCTCCAGAAGAGCGGCTGATCTTTTTTTAGTCGTAATATTCAAACCCGCCAAAATATACATAATAATTTCTGGCCAACAATCTTTTTTTTTTTTTTTTTTTTTTTTGATATTTTAAAATTAAGGGATAAATTTGACACCTTTGATGGGTTAACATTATAGTTTTATCATTCGACATTTGTTTTATCAATTTAAGGGCAACACAAGGATTGGTGCAGCAATCAGTATTGTTTAAAAAAAATTGTGTATAACCAGTGTATTTCAAGGAAATTTTGAATTTGAAAAGCTTATTTTACACACCAGTTTTAATTCAATTTTTATCGAAGCTGTCGAAAATCTATGAAACAAAGGAAAATAATGGGGCAGTACAAAACTATTCACTTATAATGCAATGTTTTTTTGGCTTGCGTTCAGACTTTTTTTTGCTAAAAAAAAACGTGCATTTGGTGATCTTTGTAAAGTGTAATCGAAATGATCTCATTAGATAGGACTGTCTTTTTCTTTACTTTACAAGTTTTAATATTGTACAAGAAGTAATCATTAATCATAATGCGTAAAAGGCAAGAATACGTCCAACCCGTCTTACCATCTTGCATTTCCTCAAACTTTGTATTTATTGAATTCGATATAGTAATTTGGTTGGCCTTCATCATTAAACAGGACACATTATGCTTTCAGAAATTTTTGCATTAAATTTCAATAAACAAACTTTTTAGAAATTTTTATTAATAGCCAACTGCAAAATTTAGGCTTAATGCTTTACAAACAATTTGCTTTTGTTGTTCACATTATTGTAATAAGTTATACCATGAAATTGTCGAATGCCAATTCCACTGTATCAGTAGGTATCTGGAGGTATTAGGATGACAAATTGTCAATTCGATCAATTTGGCAATCAATTGTCATTAGTACCCAACAAAAAATTGACTTGTTTAGATAAAGATGTATCTACGTACAAATGTGGACGTTGGGCTTTACATCTAATGCAAAATTTTCAAATTATAATGTGACTGAATAACGAATTGTCTAAACGACCAATTGCAATTGTAGCCAAACAGTAGCCAAAGTTTTTTTCCAACAAATTTATGTCTCTAAGACAAAATGTCTTAATGCCCCAAGTGCTTTCGAGTTCAAGCATCTTAAAACAATTTGTATTTGTGACGAACTGTTTTTGTCTATCGCATAGACTCCAGACGAATTTCTTTTATAATTTTATGTTAATTAGCCTAAAAGGTCAATTAGATTAAATTCAAAAGCTGTAAGTGTATTTACGACAAAACATTCTTTAAACTCACTAACAAGCCGCTTCTCAGTGGGTTGTGTGCCAAAAAGTCACAGATGTATATTACAATAATTATTACAATAATCGAAGCATGTTCCTGTATTTGCAAATGTTCTCCAATTTGTACTGTTAACTAAGAAAAAATGTTTTTATTGGCATAAATTCCGCATATTTACATGTCGTAAATCTCAATTTGCGAAAAAAAATAATTTACTCAATTAATCCACCGCCTTTTTATTATTAATCATTTGCGACAAATTGTTTTTCTCCATCCGCTCCATCCACATATGCATGATCATTTTAATGTTTAGGTGGGGATCTGTTTTGATTTGTTTTGATTTCCATTCAAAAATAAATGTTTTACTACGCTTTCAGATTTTGGGGAGAAGCAATACTCCACAAAAAAAAGGAATACTTTCTCAGCAATTTTTGAGCAAAGGCAAGTTAAAAGTCATAAATTGTGTTTTGATGGTGAATATTAAAATGCAAACAGATAATTGGCTTGTCTTCTTTGCAAGCGCAAAATCTTTGAACAATAAGTTTAAATAACACAATTTAATATGTTAAATTGGATCGCAAATTTGCAATAAAA
Source organism: Drosophila nigritarsus (assembly GCA_035044305.1). NCBI lineage: Eukaryota > Metazoa > Arthropoda > Insecta > Diptera > Drosophilidae > Drosophila > Drosophila nigritarsus. The sequence continues at coordinate 46,067 of JAWNMF010000609.1, forward strand.
TTTGTTAACAAAAGGTTAACCAAAAGGTGAAAAGTTCGGTAAATCCAAAATTTTAAAGGGGTTGTGCAATTTACAGTTTCTACAATTTTTTTCTTTTGGGATTGTTAGCCATAAAAAAAACTTTTTTTTTGGCTTTTGCTATTCACTAAAATTCCGCCCTTCAATTAATAGAAAATATTTTTGTGGGATTTTATAACAACAAAATAAAAAATGTTTTTGGGAGATTAATTCGTTTAAAATATGAAAGAAAATGAATAAATCTTATTTCTTTGGAGTAGGGAAATGGTTAACATTTCAAGTCTTGTAAGTATGTCTTTACGTGTCACAAAAAAGTTTGTATTATCATATTTTTGCCTCATATATATTTTAATTTTTCAATTTATGTCTTCTTATATTCCTTTTTGGCTTATTTTTACTCAAGCCTTTTCCTCCCCAATAGTATCGACATCATCTTTTGTCTTTTAATACAAAAAAATCCCCAAGAACAGAGGCTAACGCTTTTGAGTAAGTGCAACAATATCATGAAACGTCAAGGATATATTTTCTTAAAAATTTTCATATAAAATATTAAAATTAAATAACAACAAGAAATAATAAATTTTTTTTTTCTTACTGGCATAAAAATTGAACCTCCGAAAATGTGACACAAAAATTTGGATCTGTTGAAACTCATTTGTCAAAAATACACACATAAAATGCCAAACAAAAACAACAACAAAAACGTAGGCTTTAGTATTAAAGACTCGATCTTGTCGTACTATTGAACAACAGTAATAAAAAATTGTTTTAGTTTTGACTGGTAAACCGGAAGCTAAATACCGTATTTCCTCAAAGCAAAGCTTGCCCCAATCCCAATAGAACTCCCCCCTGGAATTTTCCAATTCACTCTCAAATCCATAAATTTTTTCATCGACCATAGCTGAATCTTTTACGTGATAAGCTTTCCTCAGAAATTTTCATTCAATTTTTAACAAATCACTTGTTTATATTTAGTGATATCTGATGAACAGTACAATTTATTTATTGAATAGTGCTTTTTGGGAAAACTTAATACACATACTTTTGGTTTATTTTTTAAAGCAAACAAAAAATTTGAATTTTTATAAATTTTTATTGAAATTTATTAACCGAAACAATTTTTCGGTTGACTGTTAATAAAAAGCAGGAAAAGACTGAAAACACGGTAGTTTATATCCCATTCAGAGCACAGAATGCATCAATATTCATAATATTCAATACACACCAAATACAGACATCAAATATAAGAAATGAAAACAAAAATGATAAAAAAAAAGTAGAAAAAGTGCGGACAATTGGCTCAATCAAATTTCCATTGATTCGGCTATTTGTCCCATGCATTTTTAGCCAGCAAAAAATTTAATAGGACGAGTACTAAACTAGAAGCATGGAAACATTTTAAAAATCAGAAGAAATAAAAAAAACGTCTCAGTCAGCAGACAAAAAACGGACAGGTAAATAGACGCCGGACAAAAAAACGTTAAACTACAAAATTAAAAATTAGAAAATCAAAAACAGAATAAATTTAAAATGAGTATTCGAAACTATTTTCGTCCGTATTCGTGATGTCCGCCGTGATCGCCGTGGTGATGTGCATCATGTTCGTGACCACTGTGATGTGAGCCCCAATTGCCATGGTGAGCTTCATCATCGTCATGTCCGTGGTCATGATGACCACCATCTGACCAGCCACGGCCGTGGTGATGTCCCCCGTCGTGACCGTCTTCATGAACTCCACTATTGCTTTCGCTGTAGGAGGAGCCGTCGGCGTGATTTCCCTCTCCACCGTACTTGTAATTGGCCCAGTCGTTTTTGTCTCCTTTTGAATATGAATTGTGATGCGCGTGGTCTTGGTCGCCGTGATGTCCGTGATCCTCGTGCCAGCCGTCTCCATCATGATGCTGTTTGTGCCAGTCATCGTGATCATCGTGGTCGTCGTGATGGCCGTGCTCATGGTGATGATTGTGGTGTCCGTCATCGTTGTCGTGATGATGACTATGCCATTCTGAAGGCTCCCATTCGTGGTGTCCGTAGCCGTGGTACCCTCCGTGCTCTACTATTAAATTGGTTAACTTAACTTTTGAAATTTTAAAGCTTTTGACTTACCAGAAGCTTTAGCAAAACTGCTTTCCAACGCCAAAATCACCAACAATACAGCAAACACCGCAAATATGATATTCCTCATTTTGCTTTAAGTCAACAATTTGTAAAATGGCTAAATGCTTAATCGCTATGGCTTATATACCTCCAATTTTCTCACCGATTATTTATTTCCGAAATGAAAATTGGGTGAAACAAAATTGCGCAATTCACAGTCTATTTTTTTGCTGCAAACGAGTTTGGCACTACATTGAAATTATTTTGATTGGTTTTTTCTTCCTCAACTATTGTAAATCATAATTGGTTTATGTGAAGCGGAAAATTCAACTGCACAAATAATAATATACAAAATAATTGCGTTAAATAAGAAAAAAAGTTTGTATTGGAAATGGGTTTAAAACCGGATAATAAATGATTGCACAATTGAGATACTGAATAGCAAATTAATACATATTTAAATGGTGTAAATGAGAAAATTGGAGGTATATAAGCCATAGCGATTAAGCATTTAGCCATTTTACAAATTGTTGACTTAAAGCAAAATGAGGAATATCATATTTGCGGTGTTTGCTGTATTGTTGGTGATTTTGGCGTTGGAAAGCAGTTTTGCTAAAGCTTCTGGTAAGTCAAAAGCTTTAAAATTTCAAAAGTTAAGTTAACCAATTTAATAGTAGAGCACGGAGGGTACCACGGCTACGGACACCACGAATGGGAGCCTTCAGAATGGCATAGTCATCATCACGACAACGATGACGGACACCACAATCATCACCATGAGCACGGCCATCACGACGACCACGATGATCACGATGACTGGCACAAACAGCATCATGATGGAGACGGCTGGCACGAGGATCACGGACATCACGGCGACCAAGACCACGCGCATCACAATTCATATTCAAAAGGAGACAAAAACGACTGGGCCAATTACAAGTACGGTGGAGAGGGAAATCACGCCGACGGCTCCTCCTACAGCGAACACCATAGCAATGAGCATGGCGATGGTCATGATGGAGGGCACCATCAGGTTAATGGCTGGGCGGATGGCGGCCACCACGGACACGGACATGACGATGATGAAGCTCACCATGGCAATTGGGGCTCACATCACAGTGGTCACGAACATGATGCACATCACCACGGCGATCACGGCGGACATCACGAATACGGACGAAAATAAATTTTACAATTTGATTGTCTTATTCTAACTTTTTTTAAATAATTGTTGTAAAATACAGAACTATGAATAAATAAATATAGACAATTCAAATGCATCGAAAAATATTTTTATAGCCCGCAGATTGGTTTATTTTGTTGCGGAAACAAACGGACAAAGAGCATTGAAGTATTTGGTTGATGCATAATTATCGAATACATTTTGTTCAACAAAACCGGCAATCAATTCTTGTCTGAGAGTAAGGTATCTCATTAATGTATTTTTCGAAACGACGGATTATCAATTTCAGAGACCGCCTTTAAAGTGTCACAAATCAAAATTACAAGTTGATATTACCGTATTACTAGCGGAGAACGGATTTTGAGATTAGAACAGTTAAGTAAAATGATATGAAAATTTTAGTTAAAAACTTTAATTCCTAATAAAAATTTATTTCAATACACACTTGTTCTCCGGACACGGCCCGTCAAAGAAATGTAAAAAAAGGAATTTTAAGGTTCTATCGAATAGCAAAATATAATGGGAAGAATAGGGAAACGTAATTTTGAAGTTTTTAATAATTAATCTTAATTTTGCGCCATTTGCAAATATTTTTTTCAAATTATTTTTTCGAAAAAATTGGAACGTTTTCAAATATTTTTTTTCGTATTGCTTTAAATTTTACTATTTTTGGCCCAGGAATGCTGCACGCAAGGGGTTTTTTTTTCCATTTTACACTCTTCATCACTAATCCGTCGATACTGTTTTTTTTAGGTTTGATATGTGTTCGAGGTCTCCACGCCAGCTGCATGATTGCCTCTTCTGTCAAAGAAACTCTGGCGCATAACAGGAACAAGTTATTTAAGATGGCGCGTGCGACGCGCAGCTCCCAAACCTACGAGGCCGATAAAATTGACGAAGGCAGAGCACTGGCTGAATTCCGATTGAGTAAAGATGATCTGACGTTGGTTTTGCTTTTTTTTTGTAGTCGCCTTGCAAGTTGTTCTTGTTTAGGGACTTGCCAAGGCCAGCATCTCTACCAAACCAACATCTTGCTTTGTATTACTTAAACGACGTTTACAATCGAGCATTAAAGGTCTATTATTTTAATGGTATTTCTTGTGTTGTCATAACTAATGCACTTTTGTATAACGAAGGTTATTTATGGTAACTCCAGTTTATACCCCCTCAGAATTTTGTCTATTTTTTTGTTAAACAGACCCCTGTTTAACAAAAAAACTTTTTCATGCTAAACCAAAAAAAAAAATTTTATTTTTGCGAATTTTTAAAAGTCAGCCTACCACCTGGGAGTCGAACCAGCGATATTAGAGCCTTTGCATATTTGCATTAGCGGAGGAACGACTCCGTTCCAATTGCGCCCCGTTCCCTTACGCTTTGCTCTGCAGAGTCTTACTCTGCCTTTCTCTAAAGCTCCGGCTCCTACATCACATGCCGGGAGTTTTGCGTAGAAAGCCAATTGTTATATTTATGCTGAAAGAAATTTATGTACGATAATAAAATTAGGTATTTGCTTGATTCGTGTTTCCTTTTATGGATTTTTTTTGAACTCACACGTCCTGCAACAATTGTTTGCTGTTGAGGATTTGCATATTTTAAAAAATTCACTAATTTTTCGAATTTTTTTTGAAAATTGTCTGAACCTAGAAGATTTCCCCGGAAAAGTTTTCAAGGCATTGGTTTTCGTCTTTTTTGTATCAGGACAATGAAGCTGTTTTTTGACGATTTGCCGGTAAGCGAAAATAATATTAATTTCTGTTTTTGTGATTTCGTTTGCAATTCTACGACAACATCAATTACCTATACCAATATCATACAAAAAAAGTGACACTAAAAACCGATTTTGAACTTATTTGTAAAGATTGCAAAACAATTTTCTATGGCATTTTTTAGATTCACGGCAGCGCTAGCCAGATTCATGCCCAGCGTCGTCCACTTTTGGGCATTAGCAATCGTCTTAGCGATGGCGAAAGGATGCGCTTGCGAATGAAGTTAGAAGCTCAAGCTTCTTCAACAGAAGGCGCTGACCGCGTTGTCTTTATTGCACTGGCGTGCAATGGCGTCGACATGATTTGCAAATTTGCCGCCGCATATTTGACCGGTAGCAAGAGTTTGTTCGCCGAAGCGATTCACAGCACAATGGACACCGTCAATCAATTGATTCTCTATCTTGGTTTCGTTTTTCTTTGTCTTGAAATTAATTTTAGTGTTTATTGAAATAATTTAGGCCTGCGATTTTCGTCGCGAAATCCGGATCCCAACTTTCCTTACGGCTACGGCAACGTGCGTTACATTACCTCACTGATCAGCGGCTGTGGGATTTTGTCGTTTGGCTGCGGTATTTTTTGTTTTATATTTTTCTTATTTTCATAATTTACGTTTTGTTTAGGCCTTTCGATTTACCACGGCGTAAGTGGGCTATTACATCCCTGCGAAATGGAGACTATGGGCTACGTAGGTTTTTTTTGTCTATCCTTCCTGGCTATTGTCCGTCTTCTAAAATTTTGGCGGATAACTAAATTTTTATGATATTTTTAGCGTTTATAAGTCTGTTCCATTCAGCTTTATTTGAGCTAAAGCTTTCGCCATTCAAATCATTAAGACTTTAAGTTATTTACAATTTTTTTTCAGCTTTATGTTGTCCAGTAGGTTTGAGCCATAATACCGTAATATTTAATCCAATATATCCTCACCTTGAATGGAACTTCATTTCATTATTGTGTTCTAATGCTGCTTTTGTTTTTGTGTATTTAATTACGCATCAGAGTCGTTAGTGTTTTATTTAATCGAAAAGTACAATCTTACGACTTTGTCATCTGTCTCTTACCAGTTTTCTTAAAGGAGATTGCCTAACGATAATACCAATTTTTATCGCATAATCAATTGTTTTCAAATAGGTTGTTGATAATAGTGAAAAACGGTACAAAAAACGCCTAAAAATTTGTCGAGTTAAAGTTATAACTCATATGCGTGCAGTTGTGGACTGATCATCAACTCTCGTAAGTTTGATAATCTATGTAAACCATTTTGTTGGGTTTTTTCCACATCTGTTTACAGATATAATTGACGGTTAGTCTTAGGCATTCGCTGCGCTTGGACTTTCGTTTTGTTTCCAAAGCTTTTCGCTCTTTAACGCCTACAAAGAAGTGAAAAATAAGGCGGAACGCGCCGCTCTCTCTGTCTTCAATTACAGTTTGTCCAACAATTCTCTTCTTTTTTTTACACTTTCTTCCCATTTAGTCCGTTTGAGTGGCGACCCCGGTCTGAACGTTGTCTTTCTGGAGGATACCGCCGCTGTCGCCGGCGTGTTTATTGCATTGGCGGCAGTGTCAGCTAGCTCTTTTTTTGGTAACCACATTTACGATTGTTGCGGCTCAATTGCTATCGGCATTCTTTTGGGCGGAGCGGCGACTTTTATTATACGAACCAACGCCGTCCACTTAGTGGGGCGTTCCTTGCCAAAGAGAATTACGGACAATATTATCGGAAAATTGTTGAATGATCCGTCAATAAGGTATGTTTTGTATTCCCATTCTTTATTTTTTTAGTTTGTGTTGGTCATATTTATTGCGGCTTGTTTTAGCTTTTGGTTTAAAATTTTCGTGGTGTAGTATACTAAGACTGAAGGGAGCTCTTTGGCAAGGAACGCCCCACTAAGTTTGACCACATTTAATCCGATCGCATTTCGATTTTGTTCACCGATCTGATCACTGTTTATCAGCTCAGTATTATCTAACTTTATGCTGAACTATATAATAAAATCCTTAATATCTTATGACTAATCTATTTGTTCTTTGTCTGCAAGTCTTCCTTGTTTTCATGCTTTGTTTGGACCATTTTTGCGTTAAACTTTTGCTCTTTGTTTCTCTGTAAAAGTGTAGGTTGACATCGCTCAATCACTCAGCATACTTTTTCTTGGGCAACCATCCTCAATCTCAATGAATTTTCTCTGGAAAGCCTAAGTTTAAGGATGACTTGAAAAGATACACTGTCAAATATTTTCCAGAATTACACAATGAACATAACTTTCCCTGCGGGGATTACAAATAAAAAAAATTATTTTTTTATCTGAAATACAATAGTTGTGCTCCACTACTAAAAGCTTTAACTTCAAAATGCACATCCTAATTCCTTTTGTTATGAAATTTCAGAGCGGTACACGACGTCAAGACAACTTCATTGGGCGTGGAGAAGTCGCGTTTCAAAGCGGAAATTGACTTTAATGGACGCGAAATCACCCGTAAATACTTGGAGACGAGTTGCAATCTCCCAGCTCTACTTGAAGTACTTGTTTCTTTGCAAAGCTTCTTTTCAATTCAATGTGATAAACCAACGTTTTTAGGTCACAAGGACATTTAAAGACAAAAATGATGTGGAAAAGTTTATGTTGAATCACGGCGAAAAGATAATTGACCGAATCGGCGACGAGGTCGACCGCCTGGAGCGCGAGATCACCTCTCGTCATCCGGACATTCGGCACGTCGACTTGGAGTCGATGTGAGAGGACTGGAAGGCAAAGAACTCATAGGTTGTTCATTTTATTAATCCCAATGATTAATTTTAATTCGTATGTACTTATTTTGAAATAGTATAAAATAACGTTTGTGCAAAGCTCAACCTGTCAAAGATTTCTTTTTAAGTCTTGATAAGCAGTGGTGGGTAGTGGTTCGGTAACCCTCTCGTTTTTGCAATACTATTTTTTGTCTAACGTCTGACAGTAAGAAAATAGCATTGACAATTGAAAGGGTTAATGAATTTACCCATTTATGCGTGTTCATAAGTTTAATTATTGTATTAAAGTAATTTGGTGTAATGTAACAATAAATTTTGTTTTGACAATTTTTTGTTTCAATACACCGCAACTCTGACAAATTTGTCATCGTTTCAGACAAACTAATAATTAGTGTCCGATATACTGCCAATTAACTTGTTTCTAACAAAAATTGTTGATTAATGACAGATTATTCATAATCTGATGAAGCCCGAGTTGGTCTTTTACGGCCTTTTAACGTCTGAATAAATTAAAAGAAATTATATGTTGAGATAACTTCATACTGAGATTGAGCATGTGAATGATATAAAGCTTATTATTTAGCCGAGACTTGAAGGAGATACAGTCTTATTATATCTGTTAAATACGAAGAAAGATGCCAAAGTTTACTATTGACGATTTATGGTGCGTTTGCTGCATAATAATTGTTTGTAAGAAAGAACTCGGCCTTTTTTGGGAATCAGCACTGGGCGAGTTCCGAAAATGTCAACCAGGGAATGCCTTTGAAGGCGCAGCAGTCAAGTTGATTGAATGTGTTGGTGTTAAATACTTGTTCCCTTTTATTTCTTGACTGTGCTTTGGAATATTTGACACAACGGCGAAATTCCTTGACACTATATATATATCAATAATAACAATCATAAGACCTAATAATTTGGTAAACATAAATTATTATTTGCCATTTTTACCAAACAATAAATTTTCTTTTTTTCGAAATTGTCATAAATTTTAAAACAAAAACAAAAAACAATAAAAAAAAAATATTTCAGTCAGAGCCGCAAATTGTTTTTTTTTCACCAGTTTCATTTATAAATTTTTAATTAATAACAATGTGCAAGTGTTATTAATTAATGATGGCCTCCATGTTTTTTACACCCATTTTCTTACTTATTTTGAGGCGAATGATTTTTTTTTTTGCTTTTTCAATTATGAAATTACAGTACGCAAGTTTTATGGGCAGTTAACGTGTTTGGCGGCGTATATTTGGTGCTAGGACATTTTGGACCTCTTTTCTAGAAAGGCAAACTAAAGGGGGTTTAAAAAAAAAGTCTAAGCGGTTTCTTTGTTCTGGCTTCAACAGCAATTTGCAGACTCATTGGACAATAATTTAGGAATTTAGAAGGAAAATTAAGTGTTTTGGTAAATCAAGCTTTACCTAAATGCATAACCAGGTAAGCTAGCGCGATATTACGTGGACTAATTTTAGACCCATATTCAAGCTCTGGTTTTAATGTTGTTGTTCACAGAGGAAAGGCCTTGATGAATTGAAACTTATGGCAGTTCCAGTTGGACTAGACAGAGAAAAAGAGAGTTTGTGATAAGTACTTAATGTTGGGTCTATCTTACGTTTCACAAAATATCGCTTTCTTTGATAATTTAACATTTGGGCAAAACTATTGAAAAATATTTTAGTTAAAAGTTTTTACCATTTTGCCCACTCATTCGTTATACGGTAATTACGCTATTTCATTATTTTGAGAAAGATTTTCGGACAAGTTTATTGCTAATCGGCTAAAAAAGTTTACCTGGAAAACAGGAGTACGGGATAATGGTGTTCAAAGCCATTGATTCTCTAAATTACCTCACAAAAATGTTGACACCAGTGCAATCGGGTCTGCACATAAATAATTCAACTAAACTCAATTGACGATTTTGAGTTGTTTGTACTTAAATAATCCAACTAAACTCATAAAAAATTATGTCCCGAATCAATCCACTTTTTTAAATTAAAGCCCAAACTGGAATTTCGGACTCAAATTAGACTTTTTTTTTCCATTTACTTGAAAATGGACTTAAACTCAAAATAACTCATGTAATAACACTGTTCAACGCAAAACAGCCAACCTGCGATTAGTCAGCTCGCCTTTACTCCAAACTGTCGACAGCAATCGACATTCCCAAGCTGTTCACTTAGCTTGAAGGTTGACTATTATGACTTGGTATCTAATTAATTTTGAAGGTCAAGCTTGTGCGTCAAAAATCGTTGTGTGTTCTTCAAACTCACCGGCTAGCGAACCGCTCCGTACGATTCCGAGTTGTATAAAGCACGCGGTTTTGAAATAGTTTTGAAAATTGGGAAATTTCCAGTAAACGGCTTACTGAAACAAGGGTTGTGATTGTTGAAACATTGATTTTAGCTCATTTCCAATACTCATTGACAGCTCATTTACTCATTGACTTTCTTTTGGCGGTTTCAGTTATTTTTCTTTAAAGTGGGAAAATAGTCTAAAAATTCGCAACAGTAATATATTTTTTTTCAATTTTTGTAAAATATTAGTTTACAATTTTGATTTTTAAGCTATCTCAAACTGTTTCGGTTCAATTTTTGTTTTTTCCTTTTCTTTCTTTTCTCTGTGTTGGCGACAGGACACGGCCATCAAATAGTCAAATAATCAATTATGTTTATGCGATATATCACAAAAACTTAATTTGTTTGGCGCACAAAGTCAATGCGTGATTTTCAGCCAATTAAAAAAAAAGGGAAGCAATCGGCATGGAGTCGGGTGCTCAACATACCTTTGTCATTGATGTGTTTTGTTCGTGGAAAAACTTTTAAATTTCGATCAGCAATTGCACAATCGACGGAAGCCAATTTTTTGGGGAAAACAATCCCAGACATATTTCAACTTTGCAAAATGCAATTATTGTTTTTAGGTTTGAAAGTTTAACACTGAACTTTATTTGGTCGTCGTTTTCATGGGTTTATCTTTTTTTTCACAATTGAGTCTATAATTTTAATAGCAATTTTTACAATTTTTGTCTGATTTTATTCCAATAAATTGGGGGAACTGCATTTACAACCATTATATTTTTTACAACATCTTAGCAGGAGGTAATTCGAACGAGTTGAAACGATTACAGAATCTGTATGCAGTTGCATCTTTTCTTGAAATACTGTGGTAATGATGAAAAGTGTTAAATAATGAAAATGAATATAAAACGACGGCAACCGGAGTTTGAACTTCCACACTAACATTGAGCGGGGCGACGCGTAAACCAGTGGACCACAGAAGATGCATTTACTTGATTAACGAATTTTCCTTTGTTATATCTATGGTTGGTAATAAAAATAATATGTTTGCGTTTGGATATGAACAACAAACTGCTTAGGCTTACTGTCTTATGTTCAACAGCAAAAAGTCTGATAAGGAAAAGTTTTGGAAAACTGCTTAGGCTTTTTCCAATATGTATAAACCATGTTTTACACAACGACAAATTCCAGGCTTAAACAACATTTGTGCAATTAGACATTGTAGGGCATCACAAAAGAAGATAATAATTGAATTTACCCCAATTCAAATGTAATCAATCAATCAGTCCGCAAGTTGTTAATGTAATATAAGGCTAGAGCGCTGAGATAAATCATGCGCTAGTTAAAAAGTTTTTGTGACAAAATGCCCATTAGGCTCACGTAAAATAATGCTATTATAGTAAAGTGCTGTTACAGTGTAAAGGTGGTTGTAGCTAGTAAAGTGGACTGTAATTATATGTAGTAGGGTGATCAATCCTAGTTATAATATTGCTCCGGCCAATGGTCTAACGCAGTTCCACTATAATGCTAACTTGTGGTATTGAGTAATACGAATAAAAATGTTACGTTTAGCACAATAAATGATTACATGAATTTCCTGCGCCATTGTTCACCACAGGAGCAACGTCGAGCAACTTTCTAAGACATAAGACTGACTTAAATCAACACGGTTGTCAGCTTGTTTATATTAGGTGTTATTTTGTTCTTTTATGTCGCCCTTTTATATTGTTTCTCTTTGGTGTTCTCAAACGTTTCTCGAATCGAGAACGAACAGTTACTACACTACTTCGTTTTAATTCTTTTAAAATTTTCTGGTCTGAAGGCTTTGCTCTAACAATGCATCAATGTTTTTGATACTATTCGTTGAAAATACGTTTTCAACAGTCCTAGACACATGCTTTTATAGGTTTTATGCCAAAAAACGTCGATCTAAAAACGTCATTTGATATGAGATCGTTTTTTTCGATAAAAAGACAATTTGGACGAGCGAACAAATAATAGGAACAGGGACAAGTTCAACAGCGATAAGTTTGACAAGGACAAGCCCAATAAAAAAATGTTTAAGAAAAACACATCCGACGTGGAAAGACAAGTCTGACGAAGTAAAGCTTGACTCGGACAAGCATTGCTACCATAAGTCCTCAACGCTTTGTCTGCAATCGTTACCTGAATGATGATGTTTTTTGATCTGCGACTTTGTGGTGATCGTCATTTCAACAATTCAATTCGACGCCTTACACCAATACCATAAATTACCCCTAAAAAAATAAAATTTGAAAAAATTAGCAAATTTCTTTAAAATTTTAAATAAAAAGAAAATAAAACGAAATTTGATGTTACTAAAAATAAAATAGACACTTTCATTTATGTAAATGGAAAACTTCCCCCCCCCCCCCCCTTTCTTTTTTGATTAATTGTCAATATATTGTCAAGAAGGGGACAAAAAAAATAACCGTTAATTGATGGAGGGTGGGGTAAATGGGTTGTTGATGAGAAAGAGAGGTGGAAGAACGGGGTAGTTGGCGTGAGAGCACAGTTCAAGCCCATTGACTATTTAATTTTGTACAAGAATAAACAATGTGTTATTGATATCACTTCCCATTGTTGGACAGGCGTGAGTGTTAGTATTCACGGCTGCAAGACAGTTGGGGGCCTGTGACGGCGGCGCAGTTGTGGTGGAGAGGAGGAAGACTATTGGAATTTTGTGAATTTTTTTTGTCGTTAAATTTTTTTCTGTCAAACTTTTTATTTAATTCAAAAAAAATTTTTTTAGGTTTATTTTTTTATTTGAAAATAATTTTTATTTTTTGTTTTTGTGTTAAATGGCTTGTTGGAGGATTGTTGGCTCTAATTTGTTAATTTTTAAGAGCATTCTATATTTTGGTTGAGCTGCTTTCTGTGTTTCTTTGTTGATTTTTGCTAAACGAAATAATTTAGTTATAATTTGTGTCTCTTTTCACAAATAAACGGCGCCACCAAATGTTTGCTCAATACAAAATTTGCAGGTCGAACTGTTCGCGCAATACAAAGCCCAAAAAGACAATAGGTATAGAAAGTTTACTCTTTAAAAAGTCTGTTTGACACTAAATGTCCTGCTCGGCCAAATGCCTGCACGGTGTAATGTCCGCTTTAATCTAATTTTTTAATCTAAATTTTACTTTCTTTTTTTTTTTAATTTTAACAACAATTTTACGGTTCGTAGACAAAAAAATTTGTTTGTTATTTTTTGTCCGACAACGTTTTGTCTTCCATTTTTTGTTTGGCAACGTTTTGTCTTTTGGTTTTTTTTTTGCTCCAATTTTTCCGTACATCTTTGTGAGCAATTTTTTTTTGTTATGTCAGCTTTTACACGTAAGTAATTCAGTCTGAAACCTGTGGTCTGTTTCTCTTTTGTTTGGCGTTATTTTATCCGCCGTAATGTTGTTTGTTCGTATTTTTTTTGTCTTAGAACCTTTTTTTTTTTGAGAAGTCATAAATGTAATAATCAAATGATAAATGTGAAATAATTATTTATTGTTTTTTTTTTTAATTTTGATTTATAATTTAAAAAAATGATTTAGGAATGTTCAACTTGCACTATTTAGCCGTTATTGCACTTCTATTTATAAACTGGGAAATCAATGACTGCGTGTATTTGCCCGGAAAAAATATTACAACAGCCCACAACAATCTAGAAACCGAGTTGGTAAGCGGCGTTGACGACCAACGGGACACCAATTTGGTCCGAGGTACCACCAAATTATTATTTACTATTAAAAATATTTATAACCGACCAGTTATAATGAAAGATAGGGGGTTTTGTGGAGATTTATAATTATGGCCTGATCTCGGGTATATCATAATATTCTTTAAATAAGAGTGAAAGAGGGGTTTTAATTGGTATGAATTGGAAGTGGAGAGACTTTAATTAGTAAAAGTTCAATGAGACAAAACATTTAGCAACTTTTTCCCTCAAACGCTTTATACCATAGGATTGTCTTAAGCAAATATATAAATTTTCTGTTTTGCAACAAAACGCAAAAATCATTTTTGATAAGTTGACCCGATACTCGATGCTCGATTCATTTAGTTTTTGTTTGGACTATTCAATTGAAAAGCTTAGTTCAGTCCTAAGTTTTTTTATTTTGAAACAAAAATGCTAATTAAAACTTTTACTAATTTAAGTTTAGATTTGTCGGAGGAAAGAGACGATCAGATCGGCAGCCCGGAGTCCACTCCAACCACTTACATTGTGCCGGAAGTCGACACTTCCGTTGTCTTCAAATGCGCGGAAGTCAACGACAAACGTCTTGTCTACGCGTGGATTCTACCAAACGGCAAAAAGGTTTATCCAAAAGACGTTACGCTCGTAATGTCAATTTCCAATTTGTATAATGACAAAGATAGCTTGCCGGATAGCAGTTTTAATACGGCCAATAGCAGTCACAATGAATATGGTTTGAATGACGACGACATTCGTTTCAATAAGGTTAGCCAATCAGCGTTTACATTAATAATTGTTTTAAGTATTTCTGTCAGCAGCTAAAGTCCAAAGCTTTAAACTTTAGCTAACTCTTAAAGTTTTTTTTTTTTTTTTTTTTTAGGCTTAGGCTTAGGCTTAAGTTGTTTTTTTTTGTTATTACCTTTGGCTTTTTGCCTTAGGTTATTGTCACTTTAAGCTTTAATTTTGTGCTAGGTTCATAATTTTTAAGTTTGTTAGCCTATTTATTAATTTTTTTAGCCATAAGCTTATGCTCGGGCTTAGCATAAAGAGCTGGATTAAGTTTAGCTTATTAATTGTTTAAAAATTTGTATTTAGCATTAGGTTTCCCTTTAATTTGAATCTAAGGCTTAAGCTTGCGATTACACTTAAGATAAAAGCTAACTGTAATTTTAAAGTCTAAGCCTGGGCATTTGCCCTGAAACCTCTTGCAATAGTGATCATAAAAGCTTTTTCAGCATTTAAACAAATTATAGAAAAAAAGTTATTTTGTTTTTTTTGAAATTTCACTAGCAAAGAGTATAATACGTTTTTTGTTCAAGTACACCACACGGCCAAACCGCTTGAGTTTTATTTTCATTAATAACATCAGTTCATACTATTCTCTTATTGATTTTACCTTTGGGAACAAAAGAAATACCAAAAAATGAAAGTAATCAAAAAGGATTATTTAACCACAAAATTTTAATTTTTTTAAAGCCGCCCGATTCCCCCCTTTTCACATGTTAACATAATTGAAATGGACAATTGGAGAAATTGTTTTTTTTTTATTTTGCGTTAAATTAATTGCAAATTACATTTTCTAAAAATCAATAATTTATGAGTTTCAAAATCAAAAAATTATGAGGAATTAGCAAATAGCTAAATCTTAGGCTAAGACTAGAAAATAATATAAAACTAGAATCAGAGGTTAAGCCTAAGCTTGAATATAAGCCAAACCCTAATTAAAAAATTCCAACAAAATATAATTATTTCAATTTTTTATTTTGTTTAGCGCCTTTTCGGCGAGCTCGATTAAAAAGTTCAGTCCTAAGCCTAAGCATATGTCTAATTTTAGGCCTTAACAAAAAATCTAGGAACAAGCCTAAGCCCTAGCCCAAATTTCAGCATGAGCTTAAGCCTAACCCTACTGATATTTTTAAGCATTATTCTAAGCCTAATTTACAATAGAAAACGTTATTTTCTACTTGTACATCAGAAATTGTTTGGTTTTGTTAACACTTTTCCAAGGCTTTTGACTGGACATGCTTACTTTACCATTCATTATACTATTATTTGTATAAAATAATATCAATTGAATTGTATTACCATAAAAGTTAAATCATTTAAAGGGTGTCAATGTAACCTTGGGATAAATAATAATCGATAATCGATGGAACATTTAAATTAGGTTTACATCTCTGAATCATTATTCATTATAACCCCTTCTCTGTACATCATTTGTCATTTATATTACAACAAAATGTGTGCATATTAATCTTTTTTTCAAATTAAAATGAAAAATAGTTTATTGATTTTTTTTTAATAATTTTCAGTACAAAATGGAAATCATTTCGGTCAAACACGGCATGGACGGCCGCTACACTTGTGTCTTCAACGAGGACAAACCCAAGTTGGACAGCGTTGTTGTCGTACGGGCGCAGCGCTCCTTCTTCATCCCCTATGTCGTCTCGCACATCAGCTTGCTGCAGTCGGTTGCGCTTTCACTCGGCATTTCGGTTGTGTTTTGTATAATGTGCGCGGCAATCTTGTGCCTCGACCGCTACTCATTGCAGCGCAAAAAGGAAGAGGAGTTTGAAGATATTGGACATAAGAAACAACGCTAATGTAAGCGTGTCCAGCATTGATCCGTTGGCAAACATATCGTTGAGTGTTCGCCGCAAAACCCTACTGCAACAGCCGACGTTGGAGTTGTGGGACACCAGTCCGGAAAGTACTCCCAGCGACGACGCTGAAAAAGCCAAATATTTTGGGAGAAAATTTTCAACTATTGGCTTTGACGAAATCTTACCTCCTTGCATTGAAAAGTCGGAAAAGTCGTCGCCTTCTGGCAGCGTAACCCCTCCCGAATAGCCAAAAAAAAAAAGTTTGAAAATCTAATTTTTTGAGAGACATCTTAACGGCGCAAAATCTTTAAAATTTCATGTTTTACATTGTAAATAGACCATATTCACTTGATAATAATATTATACAAAAATAGACCAGCGCTGCGACGTAACTACCATTTTTGAGTTTTTAAATTTTCTTTTATAAGTAGTCGGGTTTTGAGCAGAGCTAACATTTGAGTCCCAATTGAGTATAGACGGTTTCCCACTTTGGACTTCAACAGTAATTTTCAAAATCATTTGGCAATAATTTTGGAATCAGGAAGTTGGTTTTTGTGTCTATCTAGATTGAGCTTGACCTGTGTTCAAGTTATTTTTGGTTTAAGCTGAAATCATTTAGACTCATTTGCGACTCAAATGATAGCTCTTATTTTGAGACTTTATTGACGGATGAATACAAATTTTTATTTGTTTATAAAATAATTTATATATAAAATGTTCTATTTAAAACTCTTTAAATAGCCGTCTGACTACCACTTTTACATAAGATCTTGTTAAAAGCATTTTTAAAGTGTTGACCTTTGGATTATTTATCATTTTTGACTTGGATTTTGAACTTTTGTTTACTGGCCAAAAATGAAAAATAGAGCTGTAAGCTTTCAGTCGGCCACTTAATATACAAAACTCTATAATCCCGACATTTGTAAAATTTCGACATACTAATTGTATAATGTCTTTACATCATTTTGCCGTATTTGCAGGTTCACTTTGCTCCAGTTGTCCATACAAGCTCCAAACGCAACCACTTAAAATACTAAAGCCCTATTGGTTTAAAAAAGGCTCTAAACTAATAATTAATCAAGTACTGCATTGCCAGCTAACTACAGTATTTCAATTGTTATAATTTGACTTATCATAAAAAAAATTTCATTTAATAGCTCAAATTTTAAATTGTGAAACCTTAGTCTATTCAATTACAATGATAAGTCTCAATCCTAAATGACGTTAATTTATTTCACGTAAATTGCACGAAGAAAAAAATGAAAACTGATAGACAAATCTTTAAAATCTTAGTAAACACCGATGCCAATAAATAATTTATCTGCGTAGATCAACCAATCACAACTCCAAAAAAAAAAAAAAAGACTTACTGCAAATTGGCAATTCAAATCGAATTGACATATTTTCATATTATGCTGTCGGCTGTCGAGCCAAATTGAATAACGATGAGAACTAAATCAATGACAATCGTTGGATTTGATTCTGATTCTTTTCCTCTTCCACATCATTTTTGTCCTGGCTGATTGACATCATGTGGGCAATAAATTTTTCATTTCTACTGTCACTTTTACTTTGATATGGCTGCTGCGACAGCTGGACGCCACTGCCCAGCGTTAGTTGTCCGGCGGCAATCTTCAACTTTATGGCGGCATTATAGCGCGTCAACGACGCTGCGATGCTATTGCTGCGTGCTGCCTGCTCTCTGCGCTGATATGGGCGTGTCGCCTTGAATGATGCAATTTTATCTTTGATATACTTTTTCTGATTCGCCTTTTTCAGCTTATCAGCAGTTTCGGATGCAGCCAACGCAGCGGCGGCAAAAAACTTTTTACGATAACGCGCTTTTTGAAGGCGCCGGATTGAATAGCGCACAACCAATTTTACAGTAACAAAAAATATAAACGATAAGAGGATTAGCGCCGTGCCAATACCGACCATAGGATCGTAATTACGGTAAAAATCGGCTTCCGAACGTTCCGGCAAAAAATCCATAAAATCACGTTTGTCCAGCGACCTGCAATGCGGCGGCATGCAGGCCCGCCATGTCCGTGTGTAAAAAGTGGAGGACATTAGCAGAGAGTTTTCGGTTGTTGTATTAATGGGTGTTGCCATTTTTTTCAAATACTTTTGAAAATTTGGTGTTAGGGAATTGCACTAAATTGATAAAAATTTGGTAAATCATTTGCAAATTTAAATGCAAAAATTATAAAATCTTGTAATCACATGTACCGTATTTTTTTGATTCAAACTCCAAGCGTTTCTTTTCAAGGAATTTTATGAACAAAGGTTGTATTAGAGAAACGAGGGTATTATTAAAGAAGAAGAGTTCAAAAGGCAAAAATGAAATATATAATTTGTGAAGGACAAAAATAGGCAGACAAAAGGATGTTTAATGGATAATGCGGATTAAATGGCGCCGTAATGGCAATGGAACTCTAAAACAAACAATTATTATTATCCCTTTTTTGTTCCATCATTCATGTTTTGTCTGCATCATTTTGTCTGATGTCTCTTTACAATGCATCTTGTTGTCCAAAAACCAAATATGTCCAAATAAGAGAATTGGAGGAATAAAAATAATAAAAACATTATGGTTTAAAGTAAATAAAATTTTTCATTTTTGAGAATTACCTTAACTGCTCACTTTCCCCTCCCCCCTTTCCAAAAAAAATAAATAAAGGAGAACATAAGAAAATGAAGCTAAACAAAAATTTTCACAGTATTTTAAAATGGCAAAAAAAGAGGAGAAAAATGTTCATGCATTTGACAAAACTGTTCAAAATTAGTTTTTGCCAATTTTATTTATTTCTGCATGATTAAAATTTACATTTGCAAAATTGGTTTATGTTTAAAGTCAAAAGAATGCGTTTTAGTAGTTTTAAATATAATCTTTTAGCTCAATTTTTATTTCACAATCGGGTACTTTCGCAGTTTACGCCACACCAGTCAAAAAATTTTAAAACGCCAACAAACAAATGGCCAAAATTTAAATCTTTTCAAAAATATGCAGTATATTACATAAATTACGGTATTATTTTTATTTTTCACATAACGGTATTTTTTTTAATTTTTAGTGCAAAAAATTCTGCTAAATAAGCATCACAAGCAGAAAAAGAAGTTATGCATAGCCAAATCTAGTACAA
The DNA here is from genome assembly GCA_035044305.1 of Drosophila nigritarsus. Classification (NCBI taxonomy): domain Eukaryota; kingdom Metazoa; phylum Arthropoda; class Insecta; order Diptera; family Drosophilidae; genus Drosophila; species Drosophila nigritarsus. Next base: position 65,614 of record JAWNMF010000609.1, read on the forward strand.
TAAGCACGACAAAGTTGGTTATAATTGTCTAATCTAAAATGATTTTGAATTTGCGCAAAAAAATGTTTTACAATTTTTTTAAAATTTTTAATAAATTTATTATTGCGGCGCATAAGCAATAAATTAAAGTTGAAAAAATGTTAATGAAAAAAAAGAAAAAGGGCGCATTTGAGAGTGATTTTGGAAACTTACCTTAGCTCTAGCAGAGGTCATGAGGACTTAAATGAGCATCATTGTCGGTTTCAATGCCCCGCTCCCTAAAATATGTATCATAACAAAGGTTTTTTGAGAAACTCTACGGATAGTTAATAGTTTTTGAAAATCAGACAACACTGAAAGAATTAATAAAAAATAATACAAAAAAAGCTTAAACAAAAAGGCTCATAATATACCGAAGAAAGATAAAACGGTCAAAAATTTGCACAACAATTCTCGGAATAAAACCGCATGGATGCCAAAACAATGATGGATCAAAATGGCCAAATTCAAAAAAAAGTGTAAAGCATAAAGAAACAGGACATCTACAGGTCGGACAAACGTCATTACAAAAAGAAACTGATAAAAAAAACTTTGAACAAAAATTGTTCAAAATTCGGAATAAAAAATATTTTTGGCACATTTTCTTCAATAAAAAGCCAATGCGCCTATTCCACACAATTGAATAGTTATTTTCCAATTGAAAAGACATTACGTAAAAAGAAAGGAAATTATAAAATTTAAAAGGATTTAAACGCCAAAAGCGCGTATTAACAAATTGCTCTTTTCATTAGCAAAAATTTATTGAACCAAAATTAGCATAAAAACTATAAAAGACATAAAAAATTTTGACAACCAGACAAAAAACGGGACAAGATGTTTTTGAACCAAAACGCAAAAAGTCAAAAAGAGAGAGACAATACGGCACCGGACAAAAAATGCGGTGGTATAAAATAAAAAAAATAACATGAACAAAAAGAAGTGAAAGCGCCTGAAGATGGATGTTGGTGAATATTTTTTTCGCGAAAAGAAATAAAAATAGTCAGTCTTTTACACATTTTGTAAAAAATTTAAGAAGATTCTGGAAAAATGTATAGCATTGTTCGGTTGTGCAAGTATACATGTAAAAAAGCTGTGTATAAAACACAATTAAAAAAACAAAAAAAGCAACTGCGATAAAACCAAAAAAAAATCAAAGCAATGCACCTATGCCGATTAGATGGCCATAACACCATTTATTTATTATAAAGCTAAAAAATTCTCAGTCCAAAAAGCCATGTGATTCATTTTATTAAGAAATATTCTCATTTCACCAACAATTCCGAGAGAGAGAGAGAGAGAGAGAGAGAGAGAGAGAGAGAGAGAGAGAGAGAGAGAGAGAGAGAGAGAGAGAGAGAGAGAGAGAGAGAAAAGAAAGAGAGAGTGAGTGGGAAGAGCGCGTAATTTATGTGTTAAATAATTAAGTCGCAATTATTTGTCAGATTAATGTTCAATTTTTGTTGTTTTATTGCATAATAAATGATTTCAAAAACAACATGTATGAAGAGAATAGACAAAAAGGGCCTTTTTTGTTTAAACTAATAATATGGGGATTAATTGAGAAAGGAACGAGACAGGCGCAATGAATGCCCACCCATTGTTTAAATTTTAAAATAAATGTGCGTGCTCTTTCATCCACCGCGATTTCTTATGACGCCATTAAAATAGATTAGCAAAAGATTCATAAATGAATGTTTAGATTCGTCTTTAAATCTGCAAAATTTAAACGGTTTAATTGATTTTGGGGACTCAAAATTTATATCAAGCCAAGCTTTTGACATGAAAATTTACTTATACATAATCTAGCAAATCTAAGAAGCTAGTAATAAAAAAATCAGAAAAAAAACATTCGAAAAAATAATAATTTTCTTTACATTTGTTAAATAAAATTGTAAACAAAAAAGCACAAATGCTATTTTTGAATAAAAAAAATTAAACAAAATTTTAAAAAGAAATTTTTTTGAGCTTTTTAAGCGCTAAATGAGATTAAAAAAATGTAAAGCAAATGCAAAATTTGGAAAAAAAAGTCTATAAAAATTTTTCTTTATAAAAAAAGCAAAAAAAAATTAATATAATGTTAATTTCTCTAAAACATTATAAAACACAGTCAATTTTGCCAACGGTCGAACATTCACAACAATAATCTGTAAAAATGGTATGAGAAAATGAGTCTAATTATTCAAATAACAATGTTTGCGGAAATGATAATGTTAATACCGAATTTATTATAAATGCTTAAGCTTAAGCATAGGCTTAACAGAAGTAAGCTGCGCTGTGCCAGCTAATAAATCACAAAAATTTGGGTTTAAGCCCAAAACATATTACGCAAAATTATATGGTCTTACATCCGAAATACTTAAAACTAAGTCGTAAGCCTAAACTTTAACTTCAATCCAAACATAAACCTAACTCAAACTTAAGCGTAAGACTAAGGATATAGTAAAGCTTAAATTAGAGTCTCTGCCTAAATTGAATCCTATGTGTGTTTAAGCCTAAGCTTAAACACACATTTTCTCAACACACATTTTTGCAAATAAATAATTTTTCGTATGTCATAGCAAAGGTACACAAATGTGTTGGTTTTAAGCTTGAGTAAATTTGATAATGCAAAATCATGTTCAAATCTCTCATGTAATGTAAGGAACAACAATGAAGTTGAAATTCATAAATAACATTCATACAAAAATGTTAGCTGAAAATTATGAAAGGAGCGGGCCAAGTCAAGCCGCACATTGCTCAATATTTATTATAAATTTAAATGCATTTAAAAAATTAAAAAATTTTCTGCATAAATTTTTTTTGGTTTTTAAAAAGTTTTTTCCAATGTTTAAAAGCCAAACTTATGCATATATTTTCTTTTTCAGTCGTTTTTTGATTTTCTAAAACACGAAATGCTTTGTCTTAAATACTCAAATTTTAAAACAACTAAAAAAATGCTTCTTTAAAATTTTGTGTCTTAGAAGTAAACATAAGCACTTTTATGGCATAAAAAATTTAAAAATGTGATAAAGAAATTGTAAAATTAACACATTCTTTACTCGTGAGTGCCACCCCAATTCTCCAACGAGCTAAAACGTGGAAGTTGGAAACTATAATATAATGTTCCACTTAAACACAAATTTAGAGTATTTATACAAACAATAGAATCATCCATTAGTCAGCCTAAACTTAGATAAGATGCATAAGATTGTAGTAACACCCGAAAAACTAAGATCAAAAGAAAAACTAAGTTGAAGCCAAATAATCTTAAATCAATACTTACATCTCCAGCGTAGAACTAAATCAAAACTTCAATTGTTAAGACCAAATTTAGGCTTTGGCCTATACTTTAGCCATACAAATACAAACCTGAGCACAAGCCTGAGAATAAACTACAAATTGAGTTTATATTTAAGGCAAAACCTAAGCTGTTCACGCTTAAGTTTAAGCCTAAGCCTAAGCGAAAGATTAATTCTGAGTTTCAGCTTAATCCTTCAAATACTTAATTTTTTCCAAAGCTATTCAAAATTTTGTCCAACAAAGTTATCACTTCTGTTAAAAGTAAAGCTATTTTTTTGTTTTATCCTCGCAAAACAAAAAGAAATCTTTACTTTTAAAAGTTTTTCTTTTCACATTTAAGGAATTGATTAAATTTTTTGTTTTATTTTTATTTCCATTCTTTTTTTTCCAACAATTCGTCTTGTTTTATGTTAACTGACGTTTTACAGCGGTTCTTTCCCCCCCACCCCCTCTCCCCATAAAAATTGGAACAACAATTATTTGGGTGCAAAGTTGTTAAAAAGTTTGGTAAAATAAAGCAAACCAACCAAAACAAAAAAACAAACTATGCTTTGTAATAAATAAAAAGCAAATAAAATTATTGGGTCTTTTTTCCTCCAAATAAAATACACAAAACAAAAAACTTTCTTTTTGACTTACACATTTTGTGTCATATAATAAATTTATAGTCGGCTTGCCGATTGGCTATTAGAAACGAACAAAATTGAAGAAACACTCTAATTACGATGGATACTGTAACATCATATTAAGGCTGTGGTTTACAACTTGTGAGTCACAAGCCATTTGAATTTCTAACAATCATTGATTAAATTCAAAATAATAATGTGTTGATAAGTTACCAACAAACACATCATTTTGACACAATTGATGTAAGCGGCAAAAAAAAATACTAAACGACTAAACCACAATACTCGTACCAAAGGCTTTATGCTTTTTTAATCTCGTCTTAAAAGCTAGACTACCGTAAAAAAGTATGGTACAAGTCGATTGGGCAAAAATAAAATATATATATTTCGATTCAGAAAAAATGTTTGTGGAGAATTTTTCAAAAATTCTCCACAAATCCCCCCTCTTAGGGTTTTTTGTTCCAATATGCAAAGTACGGCACTTTTGAATAAAATTACTTTAGCCTTTTTAATGCACCAACTGTGAAAGTAGTCAATAAATTGTTGTAAAGGCTTAAAATAGCTTACGACTTTTTTTTTTTTTTTTGCGTAAATTCGATATTTGCTTTGGAATCATCGACGAACAAATTAAATTGTATTTGAAAAATTTTCACACTTAATAATATGGTAAATAATATTGTTCTTTTTAAATATTTTTTAGTTGTATTTTGAATTAGTCGATTTATTTTATTGATAAAAAAAAATATAGAATAAGTATAAAATTTTTAAAAATTCTTGACTAACTGCCAAAAACTACAAAAATTTGAAGCTTTTTATAAGGGGTGGTTACAATAAGAAAGGATAAGTGAACTTTTGTAGCAACGTTATTTCTTTGATATTCTTAGATATTCTTAGATATTTATTGAATATTCTTAGATATTCTTAGATATATTTATTGAATATTCTTAGAGTTAAAAATAAAATTTAAAATTTAAAAAATTAGTCATATTGAGATGGACTTGGTGATGGCACGTAAAACCTCCGGAAAAAAAGTGAACAAGTGCCTTCTAAATGTAGCAATGTAAAATTTTTAATATAAAAAGGTAAAGTTTTGACCTATTCAATCCTAAACTTGGCTGCAATGATAGGCTCAATAATCCTCTCGTTTTGGCAAACTATTTTTTTTTCTCTAACGTCAGACAAAATGAAAATAGCATTTAGCAATAATAATTTAGAGAGCTACGAAGCCTTTTTCTTTCTTTCTCTTTTTTTTTAATTGAGACGGCTACAAAGCTTTGTTTGTATTAGTGAATGCGCTAGCTGCTAAAATCATCACTGATCACATGATAAATACGGTATATTTCATTTTGTTTACTGTATTTATGCCAGAAAATTTGTCATTTTGCAGCCCTCTCAAAAATTAGTCCAATTTTATTTTTGAATTTTGTCTTTTTTTTGTTTTTTTGTCCGACATCTTTTTGTCCGCACACCGAATGTTTAAAGCATTTCAAAAGCTTTATAAAATATTTTTAGGGCTATTATGTTGCATATTTGTTATTTTCAATTTGTTTTTGGCAAAATGAGGATGATGAAAAGAAGAACAGCTATTAACTTTATATGTATGCAAATAATTTTTTTTATGCAATGTGTAAAGAGGAATCGATTTAAATAAAAGCAAATGCTATTTTTTTTGATTTGGAACAAAAGTACAATTCTCTAGCCTCTATGCCTTATTGGCATTTCTTTTCTTTTCTCTTTCTTTTCCAATCACTCATTCATTCTTTTGCCTTCTTTCAAACCCCAATTTTGTGCTCTTTTACTCTCTATTCCTTTCACTACCAAACGTCTATGACCAATTGTATATCATACTGAAAACTGCATCTTATAATTTATTTTACACATATATTTGGAGGGGATATTTTGTCGGTAAGTGTATTTTTCTTTTTAATCATAGAAAAATAATTAATTTAGTTATTATTAAACAGACTTTTCACCCCACTGCCTATTTTTCTACTTACCAATAATAATTTTGGTGTTGATTCGTATCATTGTTCTCTCTTTTTTTTTCTCGGCTTTTTTGTTTTTAGTTTGTCTGTTGTTTTTCATTCGATGGACAACATGGTCAGTGTTTCTGTTTTATGGAAATTGTTTTGTGCTAAAGGCGCAAAACACCATTTCTCTCCACCAACTTTTCTGTTTTTTTTTCTCTAAATCAATTCAAAAGAAAATTGTTTATTCCTTTCCATCTTCTTAAAATTTTGAGCCTTTAAGTAATGTCAGCGAAAATTATTTATTTTCAAGATGAAGTTTTGTGCTTTAGAATGAGTAAAAGACAAGAATTGAGAAGAGAATTGATCACAATCAGGCAAAGAAAAAAGCAGAAAACTTTTACCGAGACAAGCGGATAAAGAGGCATAGGTAAAGAGACAGATAGTTATATTACTGAAAACAGAGATATAAAAATTGACGGTTGGACAGACAGAGACGTATAGGCAAATCAGACAATCAGGACAAAGACAGGCAGTCGCAGACAGTCAAAAACAGACAAAGACAGACAGTGACAGAGAGACAGGGACGAAAACCGAGAACCGAGAGAATAGAAACGTACAAAGACAGACAGAGAGAGACCCACCCAAAAAGACAGTTAGAGAAGCAGAGCGATTAAGTTGATTCAAGAAAAGTTTTACGGCTATCCCATTGTTGCAATAAAAGAAACTACACGTTAATATTCTTCAGTCTTTCCTTAAATTAAAATAAAATTTCTAACTGAAAATTTTTTTTTGGTTATTAGATCAATGTTAATAATATACATCAATTGCAGTTTTTATTGATGATAGAAATCGGCTTCTAGCGTTTTTTGGAGAAGAAGACACACTTACTTGTGTTGATTTTTCTCCAAAATTTTGTTGTTTGTGTGTGTGTGTGTGTGTGTGTGTGTGTGTGTGGAGCGTCATTGCGCAAAATTTTTTTTTATATATTACGTTTACGTATTCAGGTGGAACCACACATTTGTTCAACGTATTTTTAAGCGACGTGTCTAATGCTTTTGCTTAATTAAATATTTATTCCTTCCGTAATATTGGAAAAAGCTTTTATCTGTTAGCATTAAGTTTAAAACGTTATAACGGCCTTCTTATACCGGCTCTTTTAGCTTTCTACTGTTCAATTATTGTTTGATTACAATAAAGGATTAGCTTAATGTGAATTACATATTTTTTACATTTTCTTGTTTTTTTTCTATTTGGGTTCTAATAATTCTAACAAAGGTTTACAACTTCGAAAATGGGCTCAACGCTTTCTTTGTTTAGTGATGGTTTTTAAAAATGTGGGTTTGAAAGACCGACTTTCGTCAACTCAATTCTTCGTTGTATTGAGTGCGTTAGCACTTTCGGGAGCCTTTGCGGCCGACGAGAAAAAGGACGAAAAGAACACATTTCAAGGACAAAAACTTTCGTAAGGACGATGACGGGTTGGAGGTCAAGATTGTCCGGCCGATAGCCGCCGAAAAGTGCGCAATCAAGAGTCAGGCCGGCGACATTGTCGAGCAATATTACAAGTTGTCCGACGCAGAAGGAAATGAAATCGGCTCAAACTTTGGGAAAAAACCGTTAGTTTTTATGTTTAAGTTCTTAATTAGGCTTATGCTAAAGCTTTGGCTTAGGCTTATACTTGGGCGTAGGCTTATGTTTAAACTGATGATTATGTTTAGGTTCAGACATAGGCTGAGACTTAAGCATTCGCTTAAGCTTAAAACTTGGGCTTAGACTTAAACTTTTGCCCGCCTAGTTAGTTAAAATAAGGCTGTGGCTTATGTGTAGCTAAGCTTAGACTTCTTCTGGCTTGTAATATCCTCAGTTACTTATTACTATTTCTACTTTTTATTATTTGTACTTTATTTTTTAGTTATTCATTTATTCGGAAAGAATCAAGTAATTTCTGGCATGGACCGTGCAATGACGGGCATGTGCGTTGGGGGGAAACGCAAAGTTACATCCCGGCTCTCTTGGCTTTGGCGACTCAGGACGCGATCGGTAATTTATTCAATTTTCCAAATTGTGGTGCAATTTCTGTTTTAAATTTTAGTGACGGCATCAAATACAGAACCAAATCCTTTACTACACCGTTCAGTTGGTTGACTTGTTCCGTCCAAAGGCCGGCGCCAACTGGACTGAAGAAGATGGATTGAAGATTGAGGTAATTGCATACATTTAATTCAAATATTTTACTACATTTATCATTTGTTCAACAAAATCATTTTTAACAAATTGGTTTAATCAATCAATCATTTTTCAAGGTTACCCACTGATTGACCCGAAAAAATGTGTGAAAAGCGCACCGGGCGACACAATCCACCAACACTACACACTGCATTTGGCCGATGGAACTTTTGTCGACTCCAGCCACTCACGCAACCAGCCCTTCATTTTCCGGCTTGACCGCAAAGAGGTGATTGCCGGAATGGACCGCGCCATGACCAACATGTGCGAAGGCGAGCGCCGAAAAGTCGTTATTCCATCTGATTTAGGTAAATTTTAAAGGGTAATATTTGATTGATTATTTTTAAATTTTCTTATAGGATATGGACCAGAAGGTCGTGCGCCATCAATTCTGGCGGCGCCGAACTGCACTTTGATATTGAACTGGCGAAATTGATTAAGAAAACCGACGAATTTTAAGCCTAAGCCTTAGTTACTTTTTGTTTTAATTTATTTTATTGCAATCGGATTGTTTTCAAAAATAAATTATTTTATTTTATTTGTGTGACTCAACAAAAAATACTTGGGTAAAAAAAAACAAAAGACTAATCGAACTGCCAAGTAGCTGGTTGCCTCTTATGCTTCACTAGGTACCTCGTAAACAGAATGCAAAATCGACTAGTTAAGATAAAGTTTGAAATTAATACAAAATTCGTAAGCTAAAAAAGCAAAGTTAAACGGAACAACATTTCCAATCGGCCAAAATGCAATAAATATAAAAAACAATTTATTAAGTTTTAAGAATTAAAACAGCAATAGCGAAACTCAAATAGCTCAAGTCCTGCAATAAGCGACTCGCCATATAAAAGGCTTCTTGGATTTGTAAATTTATTACAAGAAGGAAACTGCTATACTCTTACCATCGGTGTATAAACAAAAATATTATAGCCACAACTTTATCAACTCAATAAAAGAATATAAAATTACACAACCAATTCTGAAACATTAACAACTAAATAAATCAAGTGCAGAACACAGTCAAAGGATTAACTACTTTTATAAGGGAATTTTAGTAGTTGTTACGTGCCAAAAACAGTGTATTCATTTGATTCACCGAAAATTCATTTTTTTTCACAACGGCAAGCTTTTAATTTTTAAATTTGAAAGGCTTAAAAAACATTTACTACAAAAAGCTTCGAACTTCGAGTTTTTAATTAAAATCAGCACATCTTCATTTTAACACAAATAAATAATTTATTGAAAACAACTAAAATTAAAAATAGATATGAGCGAGCGAACAGAAAAATGAGATTTTCTGATCCGCTCATTAGATAACAAAATTTGTTTGAATTAAAGAAGTGAAGCGCATCCAAGTTGCGCAGCGACAAAATTGCCAACACGTTTGTCTTATCAAACAGAAAACAGGAAAGTTATTAAAGCACAGATTAAGTTGCCTCAAACGGCGCAATGGCTGAAATTAGCGTAAGGCAAACGGCTTACCGGCTTCCGTTCAAGTGGGCGGTCATAATCCAATTTGTCATCATTGGATTGGCAACGATTCCAGCTTTAATTCTTTTGGGTAATTTTTTTAAAACTTATTTGCGCCATACGGCGCGTTGTTAACTCGTGGAAATGCCAACAAATACGGCTAAATGAAAGGCATAAATTTGGCGAGACTTGCGACAGCAAAACATTGAATCATATATAACAAGGAATTACAGATCAATTACTCACTAAAAATAATGCCCATCACGTTAAGATAAGCGGACTACAATTATTATTATTTTGCTGGCACATAAATCATTTTCGTTTGCATTTGCAAAAAAAAACGTTTTTTTTTGTTTGTCGACAGAAAATTGAAATTTTTTTTGACCCAAACACCGAAAAAAACATTAAATTGTGTAAATTTTAGGCTATTACCGAGACGCTCTGACAATAACGCCTTTAACGCTGCATTCAACGCTGGAAATTTTTGCCTACGCTATTAGAGTTGGTTATTATGCACAAATGTAAAAAGCCACACTCACTGCAAAACTGCTCAAAGTGAAAACTCCAAAGACGTTGGGCTAATTTAGGGTCGATTATTGTTACAAGCACTTCAGATATAATCAAAGTTCTAAGCTTAGCTAAGCTCACAACTCAAAGAAAATTCCAATTAATTAAAACGTAGTAGTACACTTACTGTATTTCCATGAATCTCATAATTCAGTTAAAATGAGGACTACAGTTTAGGCTTTACTTTCAACCGTCGGGTTCTTCGCCATTTTGATTTTGTACATTGACTTCATCTTTCCGCTAGTTATGATCGTCCTCAGCCAAATGCTCAGCTGTGTTGAAGTGCCTTTGGACAAGTAGTCAATTTGCCGTGAATGATGCTGCAGAATTTATGTGAATTGAAAACATTTTTGAGATGTAAAATTATTTTATTCAAAAAATTGAATTATAAAATTTGGAAAATAACCCGTGACACAAAATTATTTTGAAGAGAAAATTTGTAATTGATAAAATAAATTTTGAATTCAAAATAAATAAAATAACAGGGAGGTAATGAGGAAAAAGAGCACAAAAAACAGTTTTTAGTTTTTGTCAATTTTATTGACTGTGCCTTTTCGAAAACACCTTTGGTCAATAATAAGAAGCAGTGTTGTCAAATGCTACCAAATAATTGCTCGTACCAAAGCCGTATAAAATAGTCTTAATTGCTACTATTTCATCCCGGTCTTAATTAGAGCGGGGCAACCGGTAAACCAGTGCTGCTTTGACACAAATTAATGTGAAAAAAAACCCGCCGTTCAAAGGTCAACATTTTTTCAAAATACTATACAACACCCAGAAAACGTACATATGTATCTTCTACGTTTCGTCCACGAACGCGTCCACAAAAAAAATCAACAAAAAAAAGGCTTTGGCACATAACAATTACTGTAAAATAATTACCATAATAGACTATGAAGAAATTTTATTAGTCAGTGGTGGGTAAAGGTTTCGTAACCCTCTCAATTTTCAATGCTATTTTCTTTCTGTTTGACGTTAGACAAAAAAAATTATGTGTAAAGACGAGAAGGTTATGTAGCCTTTACCACTGCTTACAAAAATAGCCTCTGAAAAATTTTTAAGATGAGTGCTGCAAAATAATTAACTGTAACATATACTATATTTGCTAAAACTGAAATACCCAATAAAATAAAAAGTTAGGCAATACTTCGATGTATTAAACACATAGCACTACAGTAGACAAAACACAACCGGAGTGTGGTTAAGGGATGCCCTTGGCACTGAAATAAACTTTTTTTACAAAAGCTAATACAAAAACAACTGTATTCCAAAACCAATTATCCTAAAAAAGCCCTTTTAAAAAGTGCACTTTACTAAAAACTCATTAAAAATATGAAGCAAATAGTGCAATTCCTCAACCCTAAACTCCACTGAAATTTCAAATCGACAAAAAATCAACGCATAGCAGTGTCAAAATTAGAAATCTCAAACCGAATAGATAAGAATATACAATCAATAGAACACAATCAAGTCATCGTCGTTCATTCAAATAAACACTTTCATATATACATAACAGGCAGGACACAACGCCACAAAACACAAATTTGGTTTTAAAAAAATTAATAATGATACAAACGGTTAATAAAGTGAGCAAAAAGTTTGAAAAACAAAGGAAATTCGGTCCTAAAATGGTGACAAGACTCAAACAATTGAAAGTTTTTGTTACAAAAAAGGCGTTAATAAATTGAAAACATGACTTCCAACGGTTGGTTTAGCACTCCGATTGGTCGACGCCGCCGACAATTGAGACGTTGCTTCGCTTTTGAATCTTTTTCCGAATATAATTGTTGACTGGCGATCCGCTTTTCTGCAAAAAAATGAATATGTAATTGAACGCTTACGTAAATGAATGTGAAATTTAAAATTTGGCTGTAGAACAACGCTTATGTACATTGTAGTGGCAAACATTCAATCGCCTTAAAGCCGCATTAACATCAACTGACGCCAAAGGTATGGTATTTTGAAGCAATCTAGACCTCAAATTTTGCTATGGATAGCTCGCTATACCGCCTTGGCCAAGTTTGCTTTAGCAAAGTGTGTAAAAATTGCATAAATGAATCAAAATTACCAATTTTGTTATAATCTTCTTTTTATGACACAGCTTTAAAGATATTATGCTAAATAATAGTGTTGGTTTCTTTAAAATTGGGTCTTAAAACGACTTTCCGAGCAAAAATTTTTTATTGTTTTTTTCAATGCTTTCTCCTTTTTTCCTTGATTTTACTTCGATTTATCAAAGCCATTTTTTCTAATTTTGATTCGACTAATTGGTGGCATGAGCTGACCATAGAAACATTATTATACACATTTAGCGACTGATTAAATAATTGAAAACATAATAATTTATTTTTCAAAGCGAAAGGGGACACCAACCTTGCTAAATAACCAATTTTTTCAGAGAAATTTTCTCTACAACTTCAAAACCATATCAGCTTTTTTTAAATGAGTCAAAGTGGCTATGTGATGAGTCGAATGGACTTCTTAAACTGATATTATTCCACAGTGCTCGTTAGGACAACCTAACATAACAAAAACTGCAAGCAAAATGTTTCTGATCCATCTTCAGCCATGGGCTATTACCAATGGCTTAAAAGATTACCTCAACTAGTCGTCTATTAAGTATTTGATTTAGGATTCGGCAAGCTAATTTTTCATTAGTCACTCTTAAACAACTACAATAGGCTCAAGCGAAAGCCATAAAATTTGGCTTAATTAACCGTTTTTCTTACGCAAATGTGTCTGACTTAGTATTAAGCAATTACCGTAGGCATCCGCTCAAGCAATTACTGTAGGCTTATGCCAGTTAGACGATTACTGCAAGCCTAGAAGGTAAACGATTTGTTTAAGCTTGAGTTGTTAAAAAAATTAAGGAAGAAAAAGTTAAACCCCCAAAACAGCTGCTAAACGTAAAATGTGTTTTTTTCATACATCTGCAAAAGACTCGACATCCAAAAACGTCTGAGAATAAACAAAAAAAAAAGTTTAAAAAACGCCACGTATTTGCGCCTGTCTGCTAAAAAAGCTTATAGCCAGGAATAATACATTGGGGAAAATAAAAGCCAAACCCTATGAACGGCGTATAACACAACGAGAATCGCGGCCAGCACCGAGCAGATTACAGCGCTTATCGTCACAACTTCGACGCCCTTTTCCACGTAAATCAACTTGGTCTTGATCTCTTCCAGACTGCCAGAGTCGATGCGCGACTTCTCGTCAATCAGGACGACCGGAACAATTGTGCTCCGGAAGTTCTTTAAGTCCCTGAACACATAAAAAATGTGACTAATAAAAGTAAGATGCACTTACGGCAAGTTAACGCCCTTCCACATGGCGACGTTGATTTGGAAACGGCGTCGTGCTTCGAGAACAGCGCCCAAACGCGGCTCGAAAATCACTTCGATTTGGTCGAGCTCGGGAGTCGGCGGCTGAAGGCCCTCCACCGATTTTTGCACATAATCCGGAGCGTAGAGAAATTTGGACAAGGAAATCACAACAGGCGGCTCGCCTAAAAAAAAAACAAAGTTGACCAATCGCAAAGACCAGGGGTTACAAAACAAGCAGGCAACTGGAATTTCTTTTGATTGTGTGCTGGTAACATAAATTGCCACCGAGTCCCGTGTGTTTATACAGCCTTGATTGCATCATTCTTTTCTTTTCCTTGACTGCGTCCTAACTATCCTCCGCGAGCCAGTTCATAAAAATAGTGATAATATAAAAATTAGCAATTGTCTCTCGGGCTAATTGCGTCTTCCATATCCCTGACGGTGTTCTTGCCCCTTGACTACATCTTCTTCTCCTTTCCCTTCATTGTGTCCTTAATCCCCCTGACTGCGGCATTACCTCCTGACGACACGCAACATAAAAAAAATTACTTAAAAAACGCATGTAGGACAACTTTTCCCCTCATTCGTTATGAAAGGTACAATCAAAAACTAATAAAAAAAAATCTATTAGAGCAAAACTATAACAGAAATTTTATAGTCCTAAGCTTAGCACAAAAAAAGACTTTAAAAACTCAAGGTGATTGTGAAAAGCCGAAATTACCTTTTAGACACCTGCTAATGTCCAATAAACCGTTGGGCAAACACGACTCATCCTGCTCGTCGTAGAACCGCTTGCCGCTATTCACATTGCAGTAGCCCTTGTTCTCCTCCCGCGTAAAGTCGAATTCTGAAGCGGGCACAACGAATTTGTAGGCGACAATCCCGTGGTACTCTAACTCCTCGAGAAACATTAATTTTAAATTCCTAAATCCAAAAACACTGTCAAATACAAATATTAATGCACAAAGCAGAGCTACTACCTGCACAATTCCGAGACAAAGACAGTCAAGTTGTCCTCTTTCCCAATATACGGCTTGAAGAGTTGTCCGTCCGTCCCGCTAATTACAGTCACATCGCGTGTACTCCACCACGATTCCGGCATACTGCTTTCGCCGTTCCACGCACAATCCTGCCCAGACTGTCTCCGCCGTCTTTTTCGCCGTTCTTCACTTCCAAAACGCCGCTCGTCGTGTCGTTTTTCTAAAATACAAAACGTAAAAATAAGTGAAATGTGGAGGCCCACGCCAAAGGTTAAGTCAAAGCCTATCATGCAGCTATGGTGGTTCACAACGATATCATTTTACGTTTTAATAGAACTCAAAAATGTGATTTGTAAAAATTGTCGGCCAAGTTCAATAAACCAGTAAACCACTTATATTAACTAATAAAGTTGTTGACTTTTTTTCACATGAAAAAAAACAAGCTCGGCATTATGCACTCGAAATCGTTGTCTGCTACCACCCTATTAATATACAAATTTGAACTCTGTCTAACATGATACAAAATTAAAATGGTTTTAAACGTTAAAAGGGTTAATGAACAATCAATTCTGGCTGCTAACAAAACTGACCCTAAACTTGCAAAGCTAATCACAAGCTAGGAAAATTAATACTAGGCATAGGCTAACCCATAGCTTAAGCCCAAGCGTAAACCAAAATATTTCATTCAAAATATGATTTGCGTATTTATTTTAAACTTCTTTCCCACTTTTTTATAAAAAAATTTGTGGCTTAATACTGAAAATGTCAAATTTTCAGAAAAATGGAAAATTGTTGCTGCAAGACCATTGAAAACCATCACAAAAAAATACGAATTTTTTTCCAACTTTTTTTCATTAAATGTGCAAATTTTGTGAGATTTTAAAGAAAATCAACAAATAAACTTTGTTCATTACCATATGAACCTAAATGATTATTTCCCGATAAAACATGAGTGAGATTTTCCATCTGCTGAACATTATTCGAGACAATATCCATACCCTAGCCTATTATTAAGCCAAATTTTAAGACATTTAATTTATGCTTTTGCATTTTATGGGAAACGTTCACTTTGCTCCTGTTGCCAATAAAACGCTCCACATCTAAGCAATATCTGCGGCGACCTTCAATTGTTTCTTTTCAATTTGTTAAAAAAAAACACTGTAAAATATGAGATCGGTTTTTCACTAATTTTGATAATTCAGCGTTCAAAGGCAGCTTTATTTAAGTCGAAGTACGGCCATTAGATTACCTCAAAAAAGAAGCCGATTCTCTCAGGCAAATTTAAAACGCTTTCGCACACAAAATTGACAAATGGAATGTTGCAGACCTAAAAATATTTAAAAAATTGATGTGAAAAAGAGCAAAATTTGCACGGACCTGGTCGAGAAAAGGATCCGCATAGCCCTGGAAAAGCAGTTCGGCAACTTCAACCTCCAGGAAGGGCGTTTGGACGAGTAGCGCCGCAGTCGCCGCGCGCATTGTAGGCTTGGACGCCGCTTCAACAAACTTCTGCAATACACTGAATGACGTTACAGTGAAGGCAAAATGGGTGGAAATACCTGGTAAATCATGTTGGGCACCCATATCCGATTGTGGAGAAAACATTCGGGACACGACTTCTCCTCGTCGAAATAGTAAGCGCGAAACGTTTCAAACTTGACCGTCCCGTTTTCCATCGAATGAACCTAAGCAAAAGAATAAAGAATGTCTATAAGAATTCAATAATGACCAAAAAAGGTATTGAAAGAAGAAAGCATTTAGTTCACCATATTCCAGGACTCATAATGATCTCACCTATGCTTTTATAAAACCATGAAATCAGGCAAAAAGTGGACCGGCAAAGTAATGTATTATAGAAATGCACCGACCATATATCGGACGGTAAGAGGACTTTTCGCCGGAGGACTTTTCGCCGGCGGACTAATCGCCGGAGACTTTTATCGGTTAAACTGTTTAAATTTTGTAATAATAATAATAAAAATTTTAAAAAATGCATCAAAAAAAATCCGGCAAAAAGTCCTATAGCCATTTCGGAAAAAAGCCAATGAGACAAATAAAAGTCGGACAAAAAGCTTAGGCTTAGGCTTATGAACAAATAAAGAAAAGCTAAACAACAGAATGATAAGAGACAAAGAAATGACCCGCATAACTGCACCAATCATGTGTCCGACTGCGCCAGACAAATATATATATATATATATAAAGATAATGAACAAAGGAAAAAAAGTATATGACATTAGTGAACCTCAATCTCAAAAGGTTAGCCCTGTCATAAATCATTCTTTCCAGGGCTTTGGGGTCTAAACTACGCGCTCAAAAATTACCTGGCGTCGTATTTTCTGATTGAAAATATAGGGTCCAGTGACCTTCATCGAAGTTATGGAGTTGTTCATAATGTCGTCCGGATTCCGCACCGAAAAGACGGACATACTCGTCGTGATGGCGTACTGTGGGTTTTCCCATTTCTCAAACAGATCGCTGTCTGCCCGAAGTATGGAGGCCTGAAAATGAAATAATTTTGTGTAAGTGCAAAAATGGAACAAATCCTAAATGTAATAATTGTGGTTACACCAAACAAGACAGTGGAACAAAGTAAAACCGCAAGACAAAACACAATTAAATAAGGAAATAGATTAAACAGAAAAAGAAATAAACTCAGTAAAACAAAAAAAAAATTGGAACAATGTATCAAAATGAGACAAACTGTCACTTTAGAACAAAGTAGAACAGCAAGACTTAATTAAAAAAAATTAAACAGAGAGACAAACTATAGAACGGGTGTATAAGCGTTTTAGAAAAAAATTAGTTCAAAAGAGTAAAATGAAAGTTATTGCAGAATTTTGAGGAGACAACGATCAAAAATAAACAAATATAATTTAGGTTTTTGAAGCATAAAAAGACTAATCAATGATTTCATACAAAAAATTAAACTGCACAATCAACACTCAAAATATAGGCCGACTGTTGGCTTGCCCTTATGATTTATTGTTAACATTGTCCTCTTGCAAAACAAAAAATAATTTTTAGAACTTGACCAGCGTGAATGGAAAATTTTCATTGACTTTTTAATCGAATAAGTCTTTATTTTAAACTTTAGCACAAAATATCAAATTTCAAAGACAAATAATTTAAAGTTAAAGATTAAAAAAAAGGGTTATTAGATTAAAAAACCAATGAAAATGTTCCGTTCACGCTGGTCAAGTGAAAGAGTATAATTATGGCGACCTAACAAATTGTCAATAATATTTCATAATAAAATATTATCTAAAAAAAACCCCCCAATTGTTAAATAAATAAATGGTTTTTAAAAGGTCTAATAAGAGTATTTGGCAAAAAAATTTTTGTTTTACAATAGTCCAGTAGGTCTTCTTATGTTTATTGTAAAGACCTAAGACCAGTGTTTACTTTCAATACAAAAAAAGGAAAATTTACTTTATTTTTGCCAAATTTACATTCAATTAATAATTAGCAGTTGTCAACTTGTTGAAATTTTCAAAAATTTTTTGAGAAAAGCGCAAAAAATGCATTAAGTAATAAATTTGGCAAAAAAAAAGTAAATTTTCTTTTTTTTTGTGTTGAAAATAAATATAAAAAAACATAAATAACACATAAATAACACAGTCTTAGGTCTTTACAATAAACATAAGAAGACCTACTACACTATTGTAAAACAAAAAAGTAGCCTTTTGACAGATTATTTTATTGTATCCTTTCTTAAAATTTGATCATAAGACAAAATTTTGGCAGTTTTGCACTAAAAGTAATAATTTATTTTTCAAAATTGCTTAAAATAAATTAGGACATGTTTTTGGGTATGGAGTTTCTAAAAATCATAACGAAATTATTGTATTTCCCTTTATTTTTAATCTGCTCAAAAGGGGTCTAACCAACCGTCAAATCTGCTAAAAAGTTTATACCAAAGGTTTTCTGGCATGAAAAATTGAAAAAAAAAGTCGAAGTTACCGTAACCCATTTATTTATTGACCAAGTCAAAAGAGGTCAAACCAGCTATCAATTTAGCTTTAAATTTTATACCACAGGTTTACAGCCAAATTAATTTGAAATTACAATTTTTTTCCCTAGTAATAATTCAATGTGTACACAAGTAATAAAAAAGAGTTTTAAAGATAGAAAAAGACTTTTCACCGAGCAAGCATAGAAATTTTACTAGATGAAAGTCTTACAAAACGTCCGACTATCAAAAATTCTTCCCAACAAACAGTCGCAGTGCCCACTTCATGTAATTAGTAACTCCATAATCAACAAATTGCAAAAAAGTTAGTCTCTTTATCAAATACGAGACAATTGACTAAAATTAAGTAAAGGTAAAATAAACGAAACATTTACCTGGCGGATGTTCGACTCGACAAAGTTGGGCAATTCCGTCAATAAAATAATTGAAATAATAAATCCAGAGGCCAAAATGGCAAAGGCGACAAACGCGACAATGTGCCATTGCTTGAAGGTAAAGGGGCCGATGGACAGGCCAAAGTCGTCCTTTTTTGCCATAATAACACTTTTTGACGCACGGCTTGGGCCACAGCAAAAAGGGGGAAATGTGGTTATCGATTAGTTTATTAGCGCAGTTCAATCTGAAAATGGGAAAAAATTAGCATTCAGGAAAAATATTTTATTGACAAAAATCGAAAAAATTGGCCAATCGTTACCGATTTCTACTAGCAAACAGTAAAAGTTCTCCAGCAAAGCCATGCAAAAAAATCCAACATTTTAAAAGTTATTGACACTGCATTTCCTATAACAGCAGCTCCTCCTGGAAATATAAGCTCCCTTTTTTGGAAGATTGAAATGTAAAAGCCAAGGAATTTCTATTATAGCAAATACGGTAATTGGGTCATCAAATCCTACCTAATGAGTCTTGATACTAAATTGTACCAAAATACCAAATTGTGACAAATAACAGACGGCCTTAAAGCGGACGGAGAACTTTTAGTACGAAGTATTACTCATAAAGTTTGACCCAACACCTGACAGTGACAACTATAATCCAAAAAGAGTGAGTAATTGCTAAGGTGTGAGCACACCAAACACAAATTCAAAATGAAGACATTTACTTTTAAAAAAAAATATAAAATTTAAAGAGAGGCAATCAAAACGCGAGGAAAAAATGAAGACGAGCAAAAAGGCCAAAATACGTACGAACAAAAATGAAAGAAAAATTGTGCCTGAAATGGTTTTGGATTGGAACAACCAAAAACAAAAGTAAGGAAAAAAGACTGAAAAATCAAAAAAATAATTTTGTTTTGAGAATAAAAAAGTCAAATTTGTTTTTTTCTTTACAACTGAAAAGCCATGGCCGTTGCGGCGACGGCCACCAAAATCGATTCATCCTGACTCTTCAATTGCAAAAAACGGAAATGACGCAAAAAAGATTTTTTTTTTGTTTGTGCCATTCAGCTGTAAAAGGCATCGAAAGTAATAAATAAAAAAATTTATGCATAAACACTGTAATGTGGCGCAAATTGCCTAAACACATTTCAGAATGTATGCATAAATCAAAACCTTGGCTGGAGTCAAGTTAAAATGCCTTTCAAACTTTGACATATTTATAACATTTAATCAATACTAACATTTCAACAAAGCATAAATAGAGGAGAAAAGCCTTACAACATGT
Source organism: Drosophila nigritarsus (assembly GCA_035044305.1). Classification (NCBI taxonomy): domain Eukaryota; kingdom Metazoa; phylum Arthropoda; class Insecta; order Diptera; family Drosophilidae; genus Drosophila; species Drosophila nigritarsus. The sequence goes on from JAWNMF010000609.1 coordinate 85,699, forward strand.
TAGAAATCAAATAACTGGCGCAAAATGCCAAAAAAAAAAACACTACGCCATAAAAAACATTTTGCCAAAGAAGCATTGGCATTCATTTTTAAAATCACAGTGACAAAATAAGGGAAATGACGCAATTGATTTTTATTTGTACATGGCAGAGAGTGAAACGTTCGAACAAATGAATAAGCCATAAATACGTCAATGCTTCAATGCGGCTGGTGCACAACAAACGTCAATGTAATTTAATAACAATTATAATCAAAAATTTAAGAAATTGATACTATAGCCATTACTAAAGTAATTAACATAGATAAAAAATTAACACATTCCCTAAAACCAGGGTCTTAGGTTTAGGCTTTGTTTTGGTTTTAAACTAAAACTTATGTTTAGGCTTAGGTAAAAGGCTAACATCAATCTTAAATCTTAAGCTCAGAATCAGGCAAAAAGTTAAATTTAGGCTTAGGCTGAGGCTTTGGCTTTGACTTATGTGCTTTGGCGGTGATATAGGCGTATACTCAAGCTTATGTTGAGGACCAATTTTAAGCTTAAGCCTATGCTTGACTTAGGCGTACGCTGAGACAAATACTGAGGCTTAGGCTTAGATTTTTTTCTTTGATTTTAATCTTTACAAAGTATCAAGCATTAGTTTTACGCACAGGACATTATTATTTACAAATTTTACAAATTCTCAATAAAGTCGAATTCGGTAAGAGAAAAACTTGAGCTGTGCTCCAAGCAAACTGAGAGTTATAACTGGAAAAGAAAATTAATTTAAAATAAGAAAGAAATTTAGATCGAACAATAAACGCGTCTTTGGCGTTTTTACGGCTGTAATTTTTCTATAGAAAGAAAAGATACAATTCAGCAAAAGAAAAGAATCAACAACACCAAACCTTGCAGTAATTCTAGTCGTCAATACAGTGAAAAAAAAAACTCTCGCAGCAAAATAAAGTGCGCTCTCTAAAAAAAAGAAAGAAAAAATTGTATTAAAACAAAAAAAAGCAGGTCAGATTTTGGAGGTGTCGGCTATTTTTGTGATTTCCATTTTTCTCTGCCGGCGCTTTACTTGATTTCCTTCTCTCCCGTATAACCAAAGTATCTTTTCCATTCGTTTTATTCGTTATATGATTTTTATTCAAAAAGTAAATTCCCTTATTGCTTTTGCCCATAAAAATTTTGTTCTCTTTTTTTTCTTTTTTCGTTGTCTTAGGAACTCGTTCTTTTAATTTAGACTTTATCTCTCTCTCTCTCTCTCTCTCTCTAGCCCTCTTCCTAATGTTATTTTTCTTCTTTAATTTTCTTATTCATTTTCCTGTGCATATCGTTCCTCTTAATTACTTATCTTTCACCCGCCTTTCAGGTCCGTCTTCCCGTTTATTCTCCTTCCTTAATCCCCCCCCCTTTTCTCTGTTTTTCCCTTTCTGTTCCCCCAATCATTTTTCACGCTCTCTCTCCATTTGACAATATAAAATCCAAAAAAAAAATTTTTTTTTACCAATTTTTCTCCTCTCCAAAAATCAAACTGTTTGCAGGAAAATTGGTGCGCGATAAAGGCTTTAACAGCTGAGATTCTTTTGAGGGAAAACGTCGCGTGCTCCACAAAAAAGGAGCTGAAAAAAGTGCACTGTTGAAGTTTGTTTAAAGTGGCAAGTATTTTTTTTTTTGCATACAGGCATATGTTTATAATTTATTCAGCAATTATTTATTTTCCGGCTTTCACACTAATTGTTGGGCTCTAAAATTTTGTGTTTATGGGCAAAGCGGATATTTGAATGCAATCGAAAATCAATGGTCATACACAAGTGTGTTACCTGTTCCAGGACATTTCATTTCTTTTGTATAAAAAATTGACGGCAAACAAATTTATACAAATATCAAATTCCAAAAACAAACAAAAAAATTTACATTAAAAAAAAAATTTTTTTTTTTAAATATAAAAGTTCAAATAAGACGAACAGACAAAGAGACAAAAAATGGACAATGCACAACATGCTGCTAACTGTCCTGCTGTTTATTGTCCTATTTTCCGACTGGTTTGTCCTAATTACATTTTTTGTGATATCAATACAAGAACAAGAGGCAGACAGTGAAACTTTGAAAGAACCGAACAAATTGCATCGGACACAAATCTCAGACAGGACAATAATAGTCAGACACATCGGACAAATAAACATAAGAAAATAGAACAGTAGACAAATGGATAAATGATAATTAATTATCGGACAAATGAAAAATAGACAAATAAGCACAGGAGAAGCAGACGAAAGATAAAATAAGCTAAATGAACAGAAAGACAGGACAAATATGCACAAAAAATGACATTTCCCTTTTCTTATATATTACTTTTGTCTTGGCACTCGTTATTCGCGTGACTTCTAGAATAGGACAAAAGGACACTGACCTTGCAAAACATAGGGAAAATGAACATCAAAAACAAACAGAAAACACCAGACAATTGGGCAAAGGACAAACAAACGCAATATAAATCACAAAATCGATAAGTTGGACAGCCCTTCAACTTTTTAACGTCAATTAAAAAATTGTCCCTGAAGAGAAATTTGGCAAAAACAAAAGGAGAAAAAGGAAATTTTGGTAGAAAACAAAGACCAGACTCAGACCTTCGCAATGATAATAAAAAAAAACCTACTGGTCTTTTGGAAAATAATAGATTGAACCAGCAAATCGGTATTTTCATTGCGCACTCTCCTCGATTGTTGTTTATAAGCTAAATTTTGGCCTAAAAGACCAGTCATGCACAGCCCTGGTTTTGAATACCAAAACCCCCCCCCCCCCCCCCCCCCCATCAATCAAAAGTGAACGCTGTCTAAGTCTTCTTGCCATGACAATCCCATTCCTCAGTATTGATTAAAATTTTCTTTTTTTTATTAATTTTATTGTAAACACTCGACAATAAACAGGGAAATGATCATTGATTAGGTAAATTACAAATTAAAAGAAAAATTGCATTTTAATTGATTTACAGCCAAAAAATTAACAAAAAAAAAAGGTATTTATGAAAAAAATTCTAACTTGGGTCTTAGACAAAGACAAGGACAAACCGATCAAGGAGAATTTCTATAAATTTATTTTATGGAAACGGGACAAAAATGGGTTTGGTTCGTTTAGTGCAAAAAATTGAATAGTCAAAAAATCTGTCTGTAAAAGCAAAAGAAAAATACACGACAAAGTGTTAGCTTTTAAAACTCGGACAAAAAAGCCGTTTTTCCAAAAAAAAATCTGCCAGAAAAAAAGCTCGGTTCAGTACAAAAAGACCTGTCCGGCTAAAGTTTTAAGAATAAATTTATTTCCGGCAAAATGACTGTCGGGCTAAAAGTCAGCCAAACAAAATATCTGTCCCATAAAAAAAGTTTGCTTGGCTAAAAATTGAAAAGTCTGTACGGCAATCAGTCCGCCTGGATAAAAATTGGTAAAACGTCTGTTCTGAAAAAAAGCATGTCTTGCTAATCCTTGCACCTTTGGCTCAAAAACAAAATTTGGCAAAAAGCTGGAGTTTACCCTCGCCGCTTGTTAAAACACTATAATCGACTTGAACTAAACCGCGCATTACTTATTATCGCCATTTTTCATTAAAAAAAAGAGGAGGAGAGAGAAGAGGTAAGGCGTTTAAATAGGAGTAATTTTTAAAAAATGTAAACGAAGACCAATTTTGTTCATTCATTTCAAACAGAAAAATAGGGGCCAAAAATTGCAACGAAAAAAAAGAGAAAAAATAATACAAAAATTGATTTTTTATTATTTTATTATTTTTATTTATTAGGTATTAATAATATTTTTTTTTGGCGACCGCAATAATTATCACAACAATGAGGAATGCGCTGTAAGTGATTTGACGTCAATTGACTATTTCGTCTTTTTCCGTACAAACCAGCGCTTTCCCCTACCATCTTTGCCTCTCAATATTCTTTATTTTGGCAATATGTCGCAGTCTTCCAACTTGATTTTATTTGAGTTTTTTTTTGGTGTGCGCACCAGGCCTTTAAGAGTGGTTTTCTATTGAAAGGACAAGAGTTAAAGCAGGAGAAAAAAAAAGGAAAGAGAGAGAGGGGAGAGAGGGAATCAGAGAGAGAAAGAGAGAGAAAGAGAGAAAAAGAGAAAGAGATAGAGAAAAAAAAAGAGAGAGATGGGGGTGATGGTAGTTAAAAATATTTGTTTCTTGGGGCAAAAAAAAGTTAAATAAAATTTTTGTGATTTTTTGTTTTTGCCGTTTATTTTTTTCCGCCTTTAGTAAGGGAGGAGGGTAGACCGATATTTTGGAGTAAGGAACAACGTTTTTTTTTCTGGTTAAACGGTAAAATGTCTTTTTTTCACAATTGTTACTCTATTGCTACCGATTAAAGTCTTTTTTTTTCTTAAGTTTACTTTTAAGTTAAGGCTTGGGCTTATCCGCAGGGTTAGGCTTACTTATACGCTTAACCTTAGGCCTATCGTTAAGCTTAGGTTTAGACTATTGTCTGTGGTTTACGCTCAAAATTACAATTAGGCTTAGGTCCTAAGCATAGCATTATGCTTTCAAATTAGTTTGAGCCTAAACTTAAGTCTAATCTTAAAGATTAGGCTTAAGAGATTAAACGATAAAAGAGTTTATGATATTTTAAGAGCTTCTTACTCTTATGTAAAGCACAGACTTATTCTTAGGTTTAGGCCTTAATTTAGACTTAGGTATAGACTAAAACTTTCACTGTGGTTTATTCTAAAACTTATAACTAGGCTTAAGTCCCGGCTTAACCTTATGCTTAGAATTGAGGCTAAAGACTTGGATTTCTGATTAAGCTTAAAAGTAAGTGCAAGTTAAGGCTTAAACTTGACCATCCACTTAGGATTTATGTTTTGTTTAGACACAATTAGATTATCTTACGACTTAAGCCAGGGTTTTATTTCAACTTAAGCTAATATTCAGCTTAAGATGTTGCCTTCTGGCTTCTGAGTTTCCACTTTTTCCACCAAAAAAAAATTAAGAAAATAACAACAGTGGTAACGATTTTATGATAAATTGTTTTGCCAATATCTTTTCTCCTCGTCATTAATTGCGTGCGTCAGTCAACCGGTTCTGTCAAATTTTTAAATAATTCTCAAATCAAATTGAAGGAAAACTTGACGCAAAACACTCGCTTACAGCTTCAGCAAAAGAAAAATAAATAAATTACAAAAACGTTGTTATGAAACTTACACAAATTAATTGCGTTACGTAGTTATTGCACTGACGATGATTCATTACTTTTTTAGAGGAGTCTTAAACAATCGAATTATATTTTGTTGTTTTCTGAGAAAACAAAACAAAATAATTTTTTAAACTTTTTCAATGCTTTAGCAAAGTGACTCATATGTGACAAGTTTTAACTAACTGAAAAAGCTACAAGACTTTTTTTTGAAAATAAAATAGTTAAAAATAGTTTCAAACGTGTTCAAGTAATTAACTTAGATAATCTGCGATTCTTTCCGCTTTTGTTTGTACAATATTTGTACAAAGGATGGTTATTAAACCTTTCATTAAAACCAAACAACTTTAACAAAGCAAAGGGTTCCTTTTGATACCCGCAAAAGCCAACTACCATTCCCTGTCTGAAAAATAACGTAATACTATAAATGAACAAACAATTCGTGTGAAGACAAATTTAACTTTAAACTTCTTTCCAAACCAGCTTGCTTTACATAGATTTGAATAGTTTTGATAAAAGCTTTTAATTGGTTTGCATTATGGAGAAATGACCATTTAATGCAGCAATGTCAACTCGCCCCTATTTTGCCTCTTTGAAGTGGCGACAGTAAAGTTGACTTATTGTACGCTAACCGTCATGAGTAATTCACCCATTTTTAATGGGTTGTAATTGTGGACTTGTTGCATAGTATTGGTTATTCAACAACATTAAAATGATACGCAGTATCTTATTCAGAACGGGAACTTTTAGAACCTCTAAGGGAACCACTAGGAATAGGATCGCTTGGCCATTATGTCCTTTTTTACCTACATCCCTTGGGTCCAGGCCTTCTTATTGTTGGCTAAATAAAACCAAACCAACCTAACATTTTAACACGACATGGTTATATGTATATCTTACTTGCTTCTCTTTGCCAACTTTATTTTAGCGTTTGTCCAGTTTGGCGCAAATTCAAATTTCCAATTTTTTATTCTCAAAAAAAAAAATTACCTGCGTGTTTTGTTTAAAATTCAATTTATAAAAATTTATTCGAATTGAAAAAACATTAAAACAACAAGAAAAATTTACTTTCAAACAATTGTATTCATATTGGAAAAAGAGAACAATGCAAAAAATGAGAAATTTCTGAAAATATTGTTCCACTTAATAGCCAAAATGTTGGTTGGTAGCTGTCATAATTTTATGGAGCTCATTTAATTTTTCATCATTATAAATATAGTTCAGTGCTTGAAGTATTGCAGCTGGCGGAAAATATTATTTCCGGACTAATAGCATATGGAAAGCCCATACATGAAAAAATTAGCCTGTCATGCCATTCTAAAATCCTAAATCATCAATTCGCAGACCCAGGTTTAGCTTTTCCATACCTCTATTTCAAAAAAAATCCCAAAGTTAAAATTCGACAAAAAGTTAGTTATTAGCTGAGCCAACTGAAATAAGTTGGAAAAAATTTTGGGACATTTGCCGCATTTTGATTGTCACACAGACTGCATTCCTACTGGTTGATTACTTTGAGAAACGGAATAGCAGAATTTTCTTATTTTTTAAGTCTAAATTGTGAATTGGCTGCAGGGAACAATAAGTTTAGAGACTAGAAAAAAAAAACGTCCGTATTCAATTTTTTTTCAAACTCATTTTTTCTCAGAAGCAATAGAAAAATGGCGATATCACAGTAGAAGTTCTATTAAAAATAACAGTTATCAAAATTTAGAGTCAAACAAATTGGAGGGAGCAAATCGCTCTGAGCTGTATGCCAAGCCACCAAAAGGAAATTAGGTTAATATGAGAGGCAAATCAACAATCTGTGTGCATTTTGGGCTTTAACTGGACAAAAAGATTAGCCGAATGATCTGTCTACAGTCTTGTTATAAAACCATCCGTTTGTGGCTTCGATTAGCTTTAATTTATGGAGTAGTCAGGACTTAAAGCTTAAATGGTGCGTTCTCTTCAACACCTAAAACAAAACATGCCGGACTATAAAGACGCAAATCTTAAAAGTAAAAGTTAGTATAACGGAAGTTTTTGCATAACTTTCTGACACACATACAGTAAACAACACAAATTCCGTTCTGTACAGTAAGCAACAAAATTTAAGCTTAAAATTGAAAAAAAATTATTCCGTCCGACTAATTTTAATTTTTTGAATATACGGCTTTTTTTGACCGCGCATACTTTGGTCCGGTGTTTTCGGCTTCTTACCCTATTTGCTATTTTAGGAATATCTGGGCTAAGATATTAAATTAACATGTTCACGCGTCTAATGAATCTCACAAAAACGTCCCCTATCACAGCACTGGAAGTAAATCTATAAGCTAATCTCTTTCCCACTCGTCCCAAATGGATATCAATCGACTTATTTTTTTAATTCAAAAAAGTAAAATAAGAAAACAAATTTGGAATAACGCTGAAATGTTTGTTATTATAGAGAAATAACAACCACAAAAGAAAAATTGTAAGTGAATTTAAAAGGGAAAAAATTTTCAATTAAAAATTTTGACTGAAAGTACTTTTTTCTCATTGATGTCAATTACGAACAAATTGGTTAAGGGTGAGTCGTCAATTTAAATTTACCTTAATATTTGTAATCATCAAAAGTCTCCTTCAAAAAACGTCTACAGCATTGAATACAGTTTTGCCTAACATTCGAATGTTTTTAGCTAATCCAGCCTTAAGCATAATTAACAACAGTTAAAGTTGATCTGAAGCCACCTGATTGGCGCCGGTATATAGAAGTCTTAATATGACAGTATTGCACAATAACTCCGGCGCTATTCTTATGGTACCAAACAGATATATAACAACAATTATTGTCAAACTTTGATGTAAAAGCCAAAAAAAGGTTAGATAATTTATATGTTATAGAACAGTTATAACTCAATTATTCATCAATAGCTTCAAGTATATAGCCCGCGTAATGGATTATTACTTGCGGCAACAAGCTTAAGCTCACTCCATCAAATTAAAAAATTTCGCAAAAAAGATTAAAGCATCAAGCCTTTAGTCAAGAAAAACTAAACGTTTACGAAAATCCGCAAAGAGGGGCAAAATATTAATATTTGTATTAACCATTGAAACAGTCGGAACAAACTGCATTATTGGCCTCAAAATACCGACACCCAAACAGCTGAGTTTCAAATAAGCGCGTTTTTATTTTAAATTGCGCCATACAAAATGCCAATCAAAAAAAATCGATTTATTTAAAAATATAAAAATTCAACTTTATGCCATTGGACCCGTTTAATGGAGTAACAACACATGAAATTTCTAAAAATACAAAAAAAAGGGAGAAACATGGAAAAGTTTATAAAATAATTTAAAAAAAATAATGCAAAAACAAAATTTAAGTGAAAACCAAATAATTTTTTTGGCAAATTTTGGGTCCTCTTCACTTTGGGACACTCTACAAGGGACCAATACTAATGCAGAGACGCCAAGAATTGTCTTCAATTTATATAATAGAAATGTTGTTATGACTGTCAAGAAAATATAGGAAAGATAATAAAATATAAAATTATAAAATTTAAAAAGCATATAAAATTTTGGAAATAGAAAGAAAAACATACACAAATGGGTATTAATGAATTTGTAGAAAAACCCGTCAATTAAAAAGATTCAACAAAGAAAAATTAGTTGAATGTATCAGTTATCTTCCCCTAAACAATAGAAGGGTGCTCCAATTGTGTTTCACAAGCTTTTGCTAATTAAAACTATTCAGCAATCAATCTTAACAACTTGATGGCCACCATCAAAAATGTCATAGAATTTCCAATTTTCAAGCAATTGTTTTAAAGCTTAAAGAAACTATTTTAAGAAATCGGTTTTAATGGTTTTATACCAGCCAAAAAAATATAAACGATCATAATATGTATATGGCCAGTTAAGGGTTAGGGTTTATTAATGCTATCATTTAAAAGTGCCATTCTTCTTTCTGTAACATGAGACAACGCAAAATTATAAACAATAGTTAAATTAAAAGCACGAGTCTCCAAAAGTTTGCTGAAGCTTAAGTCATAGTCTAAGCGTAAGACCTAGCCAAAACATAAGTATAATCATAAGCATAAACCTAACCCCAAATCGACTAGCTGTTCGCTAGTCGATTTTGTAAGGGTACCAAATAATTAATTGTAAGCTCAGAAACTTTTGTAACCGATGTGTTTAACTAAGCCTAAAATGGGGCAGTTTTTTTGATCTTGGCTATCCAAACTATGGTACTGCTATTTTCTTTGGCGCTATTAGTCGCTAAACCAAAATCTTAAAGTGCAACAAATTAAATAATCCACAAAAAGCTGAATTAATTTGATACGCCTCATAAAACCAACATTGGAGCATCTTCAGATAAATTTTTGTAAAGAATAAGCAATTCTTTAAAAAAAACTGTGTAATAAAATTTTTAAGCTTACAGTAGAATTTTATAAATTAAGTTAAAAAAAATAAGAAAAAGCCTGTATTGTACCTCATATAATAAAAAAAGGAGTTATTTGCACAAATCTAAGGCTCTATAAAAGTCAACAGAACCTAGTTTATTATAAAGAGATTTATTAAAATTAAATTCTATTTATTAAAAAAAGATAAATAATTAAAAGAAAAATGTATAATTTGCGTCAGAAAAAAAAAATTATTTTACAACACAAAAGAGAAAAACAGCTCAGTTCTCCGTTACACAGAATCGAGAACCCACAAAATAGGAATCAAACCAACGCCACATTTTTGAGACATTCATTGTGTAAGCAATAGCAGAAACAAAAATACTTTGATGATTTGAAGAAGTAGAAAAACATTTTTGAGCAAAACGCCAAAAAAAAAAAATAACTTCCCGCATTTTAAAATACAGTCGAACCTCTTTATAAGATACACTTCTCCATATCTTATAGAGAATGTATCTTATAAGCGGGTTTACATTTTGCCAAACTCCTTAAAAATTTGTAATATTGCAAAAAATTTAAGGATGTATCTTATTTAAATCTTTAAAAAGTAGCTAGAGAGGGTATCTTATAGAGAGGTTTGACTGTATAACTTCGGCAATTCTCGTCTTTTGTGTTTTCAATTAGGATTTGGCGCAAATTGTCGACCTCATTCCTTCTCAATCGACTCAATTGGCCAAAGACGACAAAACACAAACCGGTAGGCAAAAACAAGGAAACGCCGGAAAAAAAAGTAAGAAAGTCAAATCACCTCATCATAAAAGGCCGTATTCACGAGCTTTAGCTTCGTTGTACTCCTTGAAAGTCCAATTTTGGTACGGGTTGGTTGTTTCGCAAATGCTAAAAATAAGCAATTAAAGGCAATTTGCATGGAATTGGATCACTTATGTGTAAACAATTAATTTTCTACAGTTACACTCATTAAATTTACTCAATGGGACGATTCTATTAAAGCAATGGCTAAATTCAAGCCGTTCAATTATAAATTTTATTACATTGCTATTACAAAAATAGGATTTCAGAACCAGAGGATAAAAAAACCATTGCCCGTAGCTGGGTCAATAGTTACGTTTGAAAGAAAAACTTATTTTTTAATGTAATTATATGGAATCTGCAGAATTATATAAGAGCATTTAACACCTTATTTCTAATTATGATTGGCTCTATTAGTCTTCAAAAAAAATTTATTAGCCCTCGACAATGGAATTACATATAAAAAGTTGAGCCAGAAAAACTTATCATAAGCCTATTGTTAATTTAAATTGCAAAATTTCAAAAAAACTAACTTCATTACAAGCTTTGCGCCATCTTTACTCATTTCCAGACACTTGCCCGTCGCCGTATGCAACAATTGATGAATCTAAAAATCGAAATGTTCAACTGTTCGAAAAAATATTGAAATGCGACTTACTACACGGTCGTACTTCCATTCTTGATTTCCCTTCATGCCATGGCAAGGGAATATGGTCACATCTTTGCCGGCGTAATCAACACAAGACTCGTCTCTCCTGATCTCGCCGTCTTTGCTGTACAACCAATACTAAAAACAACAACAAAAATAATAACAACAACAATAGGAAACAACAAAAAAAAAAACAACAAAGAATTTATCGCTTTTCACTTGTATAAACGTCCGATTGCAATGTTTTAACAGTAAAATTTTTAAGAAAATTTAAGAGAGAAAACTATGGTAAAAACAGTTAATTGATTATTTCGTAAAACGTCAAAAAATTTTAGTAAAAATTTAAATCTAAACAAAAATTTTCTGCAAAAATCATAGAATTTGGCCATTTTTTTATCCAAACTTTCAAATAGTAAACCATTTCATGCATTTCAGCTTAAATTCCTTCACTTTGGCGCCCAAAAAGAAAATTCCGCACAAGACTGAGCAAAAGAAAAGGAAAAGTAAAACCTGGTTGCCGCCCTGATTATGACACCAATACAGTCCCACATTTTTTTGTTGATTACCGTGTGCGGCCCAGTCAACGCACTGCTTTGAGCCGCCGCCCTTATTCCGGATCTGGAGGAGTAAACAAATTGAATTGAATTTTAAAATTCGTCAAAAAAATTTTATTTTTGTTATAAAACGCCAAAAAAAATGGCTAGTGCGTTATGTGCGTGGTTTTAGTTGAATTACAATTGGCGCGCAATTTGTTAGGCACAAAATTTTCTGTCACCAGACGATCTTCAAATTTGTTAATTGTCATTAGATGTGTGTTATAACTAGCGTGGGGTAATGGTAATCCGTATATAAAAGCCTTGAACATTAATTCAATAACTGCACCATAGGGTAAATAGATTTCAGACAGAATTGATTGTACAAGTACTCCGTTGTGAAAATCTTAATTTTTTAGTAAGTTGAGAATGCATGAAACAATTTAAACGTTCGAAAGTTGGAAAGAAAACGTTTGTTATCGCAACTTTAATCCTGACTCCCTTTTTCTTCACTCCAAAAAAAATTTTATAGGAAGAAATTCGCATCGCCGCATTGCTGTACCTGATTTCCGCCCTGACCATGACAAGGATAGGGAACGACAGGCTTATTGTTATTCTCTTCGCCTACGGCGCTGTCCACGCACTGCGGATGACTGATCAGTTTGCCGTCTGCCACAAAATTCGCAATCTAAAAGTGGGAAACAAAATTAAACTTCGAGACTCGCCTGATTTCCGCCTTGGTTATGACACGGATACGCCGACACTGGCTTGTTCTTTTCACGGCGTTTAAAAGCGCAGTCTAAGCAGCGCTGGGGTTTCATTAGGGCGCCGTTGCGCACCTGGAACAGCAACAAAAGACTTTTATAGGGAATTTCAACATTTCTCAAGATCAAAAATAATTTATAAAAATTCTAAAATGTGTCAAAAAAGCTAGTTAAAAAATTTCTCCACCAAAAAGCACAAATTTCAGCAAAAAAAGCGTTCAATTTTTGTGCAAAAATTTTTTTATTTAACAAAGTAGAAAATCGTCGCATTCGAATCGAAAGAATAAAGGCCGTAAACGCTCAAAAGTCAGTAATTGGAAAATGCGGAAAAGCAAAAAAATATTGCAAAAGAAGTAGAAAAGACCAAAAATGCAATTTTACAACCTTTGGTTGTACAAAATAAATAAATTTGCGACTTAAAAAAATTCTAATCTTAAAAAATTATGCAAAAAATTAATACCCCGAAAAAGCAAAAAAAAAATGAAGGCCAAAAATAGAAAACAGTTAAAGAAGCAAAAGAGGCCGAAAATAAGTCAAAACACACCACAAATGTGGTCGTGTGCTGTGATGCGCTGCCAAGACTGCTGCCAAAAAATGCCAAAAATATTTAAAGTTTAATTAGGTTGGTACAAAAGAAATGCAGGATTTTGTCTTGATTGTTTTTCATGGTCTTTTTTTTACAATAAATTATTATTTTAATTATAAGCATTAAGTATCATTCTAATGCTTTGTTTATGCTCTTCATTAATATCTATGCAATATGTATCGATTTTTATTGTTTAAAGTAATATAGTGTCTTTTTTCCCTGAATGTCAAAACGCGATTTTCGCAAAATATTCTTTTAGGAGTACAAACTTGCTCTAAGTGCGATCAACGACGTTTGGGACGAGGGGAACATAAATGAATGCACGGTGCAGCGCTGGTACCAAAAATATCGTTCTGGCAACACCAACCTTGACGATGAGCCTTATGGCAGCCGCCCACCAGTAATTGACGACGAGCGCCAAAAGACGTTGATCGAAGCCAATCCACACCAAACCAAGCGAGAAATCGCCGAAGTACAACCATACAATTGTTTAACGCCATTTAAACAAATTGAAAAGTCGAAAAAGCTCGAAAAATAGGTACCGCACGAATTAAACGTTTGTCAAAAAAATCGTCGCTGGTCTAATCCACTACAGCTTCTTGAATTCTGGCAAAACTATTACGGCAGAGATGTATTGTCAGAAAATTGACGAAATGCATCGAAAACTTCAACCGACTTTGAAGAAATTGAATGGTTTGGGATACGAAACTCTGCCTCACCCCCTTGCCCAACCTCTCGCCTACTGACTACCACTTTTTTAAACATCTGGACAACTTCCTAAGCGATAAGTGCTTTAAAAGTCGAGTTAATACTGAAATCGCTTTCAATGACGTTGTCGCGTCCAGGCCTCTCAATAAACAAGCATGTTGATTGTGATAGGGGTTATTTTGATTAATAAAATTAATTGTGACTTAAGTTATGGTAATTTGAAAACACAGGTTTGAATCCTACATTTCTTTTTTGCACCAACCTAATAAATAGAAATTATAAAAAGCATTAACAAAGCGTTTCTTTATGTTAAGTGCGCAATAAGTTTCAAATAAAAAAGAAAACTACCTCTCCTTTTGCCACCGAATCGCCGGGCACAAACAACTCGGGAAAAATGTTGTCGATGAACCATTTGAATGATTTGCACTGCAAGTTTTTGCGCAGCGCTACCCGTGCGGAGATGTCGCCAAAATCACCCTATAAAATAAAATGAGTTCAAAATCTGGAAAAAAAAGAAAACACACGAGTTCTTATCGTCTGGGCCAAAAGTCCCATTTAACAAAACAAAAAAGAGAAATGTAATAAAAAAAAAGCAAACATATACTATTAAAATTTTTGTATTACTGTCTTTCCAAAAATAAATTTTCGTGTGTAGTGCTTAGAAACCTTTTTTGTTTAGATTTTGTATTTAGAACTTATTATTTTAAGAGTGGAAGTCCATAAGCTTGCAGTCAGGATTGCAGTCTTTAACAATTTTATATTTTCTTCAGTCTTTACGAAAATATTTTCATTTTAAATTATTGTCCATAAACGGTGGATTTTGATGCGTAAACACTGCATGTTCTTTACTAAAGCAAATTTTAATAGCCAAAACAGCCGGATAACTGTACTAATACAAAAATGAACATTAAAACTATAAATTTGAAACATTTTGTCCTCAATACCAAAAAAAAACAGAAAAAAACGCTTACGAGTTGATTGTTGATCCTCTCAAAATAATACTGTTTGTAATCGTCCAGCCAAACCTCGGCTAAACGTATCGAATTCCGCTTAAGCACATTGACACCCGTCCGCCACTTGTAGGGCGATCGTTTCCGGAAAATGTGGCCCACATGACTGCAAGGAACAATTTCCAACCGCCCGCCACACATCCAAATCTTGAAGGAAAGCTCGAGGTTTTCACCGCCCCAAATGTCAAAGCCGGGATCGTAGGTGCCCAACTTTTCAAAGTAGTCCCGATGAATCGAAAACAATCCACCAGCCATTGTTGGCGATCTAAAATAAAGCTATGCAAAAAAACTCTGATTGAAACACAATATTACCGAACAGGGTCGATGTGACGCTTCCGTTCCTTCCTGTCTCTTTCCGGAATCGGATGCCAGTTGAATTGTAATGACCAATCAAATCCACCAACGTTGGTAAAAAATGCTTTTGAATAATGGTATTGGAATGTGTTATCGTCAATAACATCAATGACCGGACAGACGACGGTGGTCTGATTGCGTTTGATTCGATCCAAAAGCGGCTCGACCCATCCTAAAGTTCAAGGTAAGATTAACCAACCAGAAAGGCACAAAAAATTCAATACCTTCCATGCACTCGCAATGCGAGTCGAGATACGTAATTACGGTGCCCTTTGATATTGCGGCGCCTCTCAAACGCGCACGAATTAGGCCTTCACGCTTTTCTAGCCTCAGTATTCGAACCTTTAAATTCGAACCAATTAAACATTCAAAGTAAAAGCCGCGATGATTACCTTTACAAATTGCGCCATATAGTCGTCCAAAACCTTCTTTGTGTGCTCCATGTTCGAAAAGTCGTCGACGAGAATAATTTCCGTGAGCAAATGCGCTGGCGTCCTTTCAATGACGCTGTGCACCGTCCTAAGCAGGACCGACCACGCCTCATTGTGGAAGCAAATAATCACAGAAGTGCCCGGCAAATCGACAGAGTACTTTTCCAATTTGCACCTAAAATTAAATTTTATTAAAACTCATTTTTAATTTAACTGATTAATGCATAGAGGTGTGTGTTCTGGTTTAATGTTTGATATAATTAAGCTTTATATTAACAAAATAAATTAAGGAGATGTGATTGTACCATTCTACAAAAAAAAAATTCCTACAAAAAAAAATTCCTCAATTAAAATTAATTCAAAAAACAAAAAAATTTTCCCAAAAAATTTTTTTAAAAAAATTTAACATTGAAAATTGCCAAAATTTTAAATTAATTGCCGTAAAAAGCATTTTTTTTAATATATTATTGTTATAAAAAATATTTAATAATTCATTGTACTAACTTTGTTGAGCCAAACTGTGCTTTGCATATCTACTAAAAATTCTGTCGACATATTTTAAAGCATCAAAAAATTTGAATGCATTTGTATATCACAAAAAAATAACAAATTAGCATTAATACACAAACTCAGTTCGACCCAAACATTAATAAAATGTTACATAAATATTATTTTTTAAGATAAAATCGATAAACAAACCAAAAGAAAATGGGCCAAAATACACAAAAAAGAGTACAAAATAACAATCAGCTACTCAAAAACAAAAATTATTAACTAAATTTTGAATATTCATATATTCATTTTCCATTTTCAGTAAATGAGATACATTGGCAATTTGGAGCTATAAAACAAGGTTGGTATGCTTAATGCATAACAAAATTTAATGAAGATAGAATTTGAGTACAAAAAAGCAAATATACGGTACATTCTAATTGAAACCTGCGGAGGAGGAGGATGCAATGCCCAGATATCATCTAGAGGTGATTTTTATTAGAGGAAGGCTCTTCAAAGAGAGATGGGCTTGGGGTTTCAGTATTTTTGTTGAAGAACGAGAAATTTTCGGAATAAAAGTATAAACGTGCATAGATAGTTTTGTCAAAAACCAAAGGTTTAAAGCGTAAATTATATTCGCACTACACATAAATACACATACACATAAATGTTAGAGTACACTCTTTATATTAAGGCTTCAAATATAGGTTAAATTACAGTTAGACTTTCTGAAGTGTTTAAAAATGTCATAAAAAACAAATATAACTAAACCCTTTGCTTCAAACATGCTTCAACATAGTAAATACATACTAAAACAATAAATCTAACTAATCCTTACGGTTGAAATCATTATTGACAGTTAAAACGAAGTAAATGTGGGCAAAGAAAATACGACAGAATGATTAACTTAAAATTTGGTCAATAAACGCTGCAAATCCAATGTTTTCACAAATGCATTTAATTTAAAGCGCAATATGAAAGGCTAAGCCACAAAGCCTAATCAAAATAGCATAAATTGCTAGTTCACTTATTTACCCTTTATTTTATTAATTTCCAAAATCAATATTTTACGGTTAAAAGTTAGAAAAAGAATTACTCGTTGTCCTTCGGCTCGGGAAGCGTACGGTGAATTGAAATCATATCTGAGGCGTACTGATTGAAAGCATTATTCACAAATCCCTCGTCGTACTTTTTTTTTCTTCCGGCGAAAGTTTCTAAAAGAGATGAATATAAACAAAAAATTGAAAATTTAGATTATTTGATTGACGCAGCTGATTTTATCGATTTTTTGCGCACAATTTACAAAATTAAAACGTGAAATGATCAAACTATATAAAATTGAAATATATTGAAAACTGTACATTCAATATTAATGAGAGACTCTAAAGTAATGTACTGTAAAATATATGTTTTTGCAAATTTGAATTAGGCCAAAATTTTAAAATACTGTAAACATTATTTTCAAAAAAAACTCGTCACTAAAGCCAGCTTTAAAGCAATTCGTGAAGTGTGCGACCTGGCATATTTAAGCTATTGTATTAGTCTGACATAAAACTCGTATAATCATTGCAAGTTTGACCAAAAAAAAAAATTGGGTCAATCTTAGAACATTTTCCAAGCTATTAATCACAAAAACAACTTGCATTTTTGTCGACGTTCACAGCGATTCCTTTTTCGCCCGCCTGGTTGGGATCTTCTTTTTTGTAGATTGGGGAGTCCAAATCAAACAAAAATTTATTTGGCAATGGAAGATTTCCCTCCTGAACATAAATTATCAAAAATGATATAATAGACAATTTTCAAAAAAAGTCAAAGATGCTTTTCTGGCTATCAAAACTGGCCTCATTATTTAAAAAAACTATTTAATTTAGCCAGTTTTGCCAAGAGATTCGAGAGAGAAGAGATTCATTTGTAAATAGGAAATGATATACCCCTTGTCCAGTTTCTGGTTTCTCTGGCTCCATAACAATCGGAGGGCCAAATCCTTGAATGTCTTGGAAACCGGGCTTTACAACATGCTCCGCTCTAATCTTTTCTGTTAATACAATTTCGTCTTGCTGAAAACGTTTTTAATAAGGCAATTGTTTACAAAAATTTTGAAAAAAAAAGTAAAGATTTACCTTGTAAGGTAGCCTAAAAAAGATTAACGATCCAATCCAGGCCACGGGTAAAAGCAAAAATAATTTAATAAGGCATGAGCGTTTCCGCGGCGAAAGTCTCATAATTTGCCACTATTGAACAAATAATACAATAAAGAAAACGAAAAATAATACGTCTTTCCTTCTTTCTGTTGCGGCCTACTCTCGGCTATTTTTACCCAGCTTCAAAATTTTTGAAAAAATTTTTGGCACACAAGAATTGCGCAAATCGGCAGAAATGCTAAAAAAATTTTCTTTAAAAAATGAAATTTTTGCAACAATAAAAAAGAGATAACATTAAATTCTCCTGGCCAATAAAGAATTTTAATTTGGCCCATAAAATTTTCCAAAAACACCACAAAATAAAAAAAAAGTATGTAGAAGCACGACAAAAAAGTGAGGGGAATAATAAGTTAAGTCGTAAAACTACACGTCATTTATTCATTTATTTAATCTCCCTTCCTACATTATTTGGCTTTTTCTGGAGTTAACAAAGTATATATATATCACAAAAAAATTTGCAGAATTGATTAAACAATATTTTGGAGGGGAAAATAATGGAAATACATATACAATTGGCAAAGAATATAATTAAATGGAAAAAAATTAGATCAATAAAAAAAAGAGTCAGAACACCAGAAAAAAGACGGTCTATAATTTATGTTTTGTAATTTTAAAAAAAAAAGATAAAAAATTATCCACCAGCTTCCTTCTCCCCACTTTCCCCTTGTACAAAATACAAAAGAAAAGCAAAAGAATAGAAGGAAAGAAGTTGGCTGAAAAACCATTTGGCAAAAAAGCACAAATACAGAGCCCTGAAACAGCCACCACCCGTTTCACAAAACGCCGTATCTCAAAAATTTTGTCAAAACAGCAAAAAAAATAACGATGACGATGAGAAAATTTTCATAACAATGGGAAAATTTGTTGAAAAAAAATTTCTACTACTACATGTGCGACGGCGCCGAAGAACAAAGTTTTGCCGGCACAAAACAAAAAAAAAATAATAACAACAAATAATAATGGTTTCCTTTTCGCTTTTACATTTAAAAAAAATGTCAACACATGTATCAGGATAAAAAAATAGGAGAAAAAACTTTAAGTAAGAAACAAAAATTACTGCTCATTTTGCGTGTTGGAACGATAAAAAAAAGGTTGAATTAATCACGGTCTCATTCAATCTCATTTCCACAGGTTTTCATTTTTTTGAAAAGAGATTTTTTGAAAAGTTTTGTTTGAAAAAAAATGACAAATCAATTTTTCTTTTTAAATATTTATTTTACACATAAAAAAAATAAACATTTTTCATGTGAGGTGTCCAAGTTGAAATTATCCTACAACTCGGCTGACACATTTCATGCATATGCACACCGTAAAGCGCTGAGGAAAAAAAACTTATCCAGATTTATTATAACAAATAAAATTATAGCAATAAAAATATGGCAAAAGTGAATACCAAAAAATGGTCCAGAAATATTTCTTCTCTTCCTCCACGTTTCAATGAAGCAAACGCAAGACAAAAAAAAACTTTTAAGGCCAAAGACAGAAGATAGAAAGAAACTAACTGTTTTTTTGCTTTTTAAAAATAATATAACAAATTTAAATTATAAGTTCTTAACGTGTGTTGACCGCTTTTTCTAAACTTATTTGCCTAAGAAATTGCTTATTGCTTTTGGTTTCCATATTTTCTTCGTTCGACAAAAAGTTTGACTCCATTTGATTCCCATTAAAAAAGAAATTGGGAAAGCGTAATTAATGTTTTTTTCCTAAAAACCATAAAATAAACATTCGTTTTAGATTTATTATAAAACAAATTTTTGGGGGAGGGGAGTAAACAAAATAATTGCCAGCTTTTCGATGGACAATAAATTTTTATAAAATCAATTTTAATACAATATTTGAGAAATTAAAATAAATGAAACGTGATTATATGTATAACAAATTTTATTTTATTAAGCTAGCGAGTTTGCAGCGGTTTAAGCAATAGTAAAAGATTCGTAAAATAATTTGAAAGAAGGATATATGTTATCAAAAGTACAATTTATTCGATACAAATTCAACAACTCCAAAAGTTTTGTAACTAAATGTTCTCGCCATCGGGTTTTTTTTCTAACTACACTTTGGCATGAACATAATTGCAATTAGCACGATAAATGAACCATATTTATTTGCATTGATTGCCTTAACACACAGTTAATAGAAGTTTATTATTACGATGTATGCCAGTCTTTAAGTCTCATATGACGCTTTGGGCTAAAAGCTTCAATATCATCTTTTACAAAATTGACATTAAAAATATTAAGTCAAAAAAAAATTGATAAAAATATTGGAATGAAAAATAATTGTATCAACAAGTCAAATAAGCTGAGCAAACTTCGGCTTTTGCCAAAAAATTTAGTAATAAAATAGTTCGCCCGTTTCAAAAATTATCCAGAATCATGATATCAAAAAAACTTTGTACTCAATAATCGCAATTACAATAAATATGGCTTTAAAGCCTTCTTCCTACAAAAAATTAGTTTCCTATTCAGTGAACTCCTCTCCAACAAAAACTCCTTTAAAGTAATAAACTCCTGGGGTTTAATTAGATAAGTTACGGTAAAATTGCTTAAATTTTAATGTAAAATTAGCTTCAGCTTCCAATAATGGTTCAAAATTCAAAAACTGCTTAAAATATATAAGATTGTCGCAGTCTAAATCTTTAAAATCAAAAAACAAAAACTTGCCAACGACATAACAAAAGAAAACCTAAGCATTCCAATAAAATTGCCTCATCGAAAAAATATAATTGAATTAAAACCAAAAACGTCTTGAGCAATTTGTATGATTTTAAATATTTTGTATAACGTTGATCTAAAAAAAACATTAGCCATCCAAAACAAAAGTGAAACCGTTTTCATATTTGTTAATAAACAATTTTTGTCTAATAACAAAAATATTCATATTTTTATAAAATATAAAAAAACAACAATTCGTACAAAATAAAAAATTCTAAAACATTTGTTTTTAACACAAACAAAAAAAATCTAAAAACACTTTTCTCAAATTTTCCACGTAACTCCTTTTAATCTTTCATTTATTTTATCCGATTTCTATGAAATTGTGTGAAAAAAGAACTTCAGAAAGCATTGAAATATGCTCCCCTACCTTCGGTCCAGGAAGACACTAATCTAGACAAGCACAAAAAAAGCAACAAATTCGAATGGAAATGAGGGATAGAATATCCACAGAAAAAACTAAAACAAAATGTGTTGTTTATTGCTAACTGAGATTATAAAAAAAACAGAAATAAATATCATTAAATTCTATCTCTCATCTTTAAAAAATATTGTACACAATTTTTGTGCAATAAAAAAAATCTGAAAGCAAAAAAAGGAGCTATTCAAAATACAATAAATTTTGTAGCCATTATTCATTTCAAGAGAAAACAAGCTTATTTTTTACCCCATCACAACATAATAGCTTTAAAAAAAAATTTTACTCACTTAAATTATTATTCGCAAAGCAATAATATTTTTGGTGGGATCACAGAACGTCGCAATAATAAGAAATATAACTGTTGAGGAGAGGATTCGAATTGAAAGAGTAGCTTTTAGAGATTTAAAAAAACAATTAAAAACAATTTTGAAATGGTTTGGATAAAAGACAAATCACAGACTTAAAACCAAAATTTACAACTTATAATTTAGAACAAACATAAAAACGTTCGGCAGAGGCTTTACAGAGATTTTAAAATTAAAAATTAAAAAAACACCTGACAAAGCAGTTATATCAAATAGTTGTATTGCGTATGCAAAAATTTTAAATTACAAAAAAAAGTAATTCAATTCAACAAAAATGAAGAAAAAAGAAATTAATGTTTAAAAAAATTTTTGAAACTTTAAAAAAATTGAAAAGAACAAAAATAATTTAAAGTAAACCTTTAAAATGCTTCTATTGTCATGACTGTTTATCCGTGACTGTCCTCGCGCTATGAGAAAACAAAATAAAAAAAAAATGGATGCCTCATAAATTGACGGAAATGAACAAAGAGCAACAAAAAACAACGTTAATTTGGTTTTCGAGTTTTGACAACGAATCATTGCTGTTTTCAATGAAATTTTCAATTTTAGTTTGCGACGATTTTCGTTCCTCGACCAATCCTAGTTTACACCTAATAGCTCAATACGTTCTATGGACACCGTGCAAATTTAAGTCAATTAATAAATTTTGTGCTATTTGACTTGTAAAACTGAAAAGAAAATTCAAAATCACAGTAATTATGTTGACAGGCGTTTTGCAGGAACTTGATCAACAGTGGGTTAAAAAATAAATAATGCCAAAAAAGGAAATAAAGGAAACAAGCTAAAACCTTGTTTCTTTCATTTAGGGTAAGGAAAAGAGAAACGAAATGACTAAAAATAGCTTGGCTGATAAAATTTTAAATGGCTGATTGTGCCAAGCATAATTAATTTAATCATCAGTTAATCATTAGTGTGCTTTCAACTGTTAATCATTAGTCTGCTTTGAAACAGTCTGCTTTCAACTTAAGCCCTGAGTCGTAACTGAATAAAGTGAAACTAATAACTGAAAAGAAACAAAAACATTGTAGTAAAATATATTCACATAAATTAACGTGATAAACACTAAGACACCGATCTCCATCAGACAACTACCTCCAAACCCAATACACGGCCAAAAAAATTGAGAACATAAAACAAGCAAAAACCCCAAATAGTCATTCACCCAATTGCAACTAAAAAATTGAATATCCACACCAAGCCCCACCCTCCCAAAAAAAAGCTAAAAAATCCAACATTTATTTAAATTGCATAACCCAAAAAAATAAATTATTACCCACACAAACACGTCTCCAAAAAATTTACAGTGAAAATACTATATTAAACAAACTTCTAAATGGTGGATTATGTGTTCTACAAATAAAACCTAATTAAATTTTTTTTAAAACATTGCGTTGCGCAATGGATTAAACAAAATAAAGTGGAGAAAGAAGGGAGAATTAAAATCATTATAGCCACTCAAATTTTTATTTTGTACGTTTATCTGCGAAAAATTTTACTCAAGTCAAAGAAATTTTTTTTAACGTAAAAGTGATTTCTCCGAGCAAAAAAGAAATAACGCAATCAGTCTTCCATTTTTTTCCACTCGTCTTCTTCAGATCACCTTCATCACTTTTGTGTTTCGCTTCTGCGGGCTTTTTCTCTTCCCCCAATTCCATTGCCATCCACACTCTTCAGTTTTTTTTTATTTTTGAATAATTAGATCGTCTTCATCAACAATCTTAACGTTTTTTTCCTTCAGTTGCGTCTACGTAATTTTTTGGGGAAATCGTCCTCAGTTAAATATTTTTCCTCATTTTTTTTATGGATCACTCTACCCAAAATTTTATATGTTTTTGGTTATGCATATCATAAAAAGTTATTCTTCTCCGTCTTTGTTTTCATAAATATTTGATACTGTTGAAGCCTTGTGTTTACTAGATTGCAAAAGTCATCTTTTACACTATTTTTCCTTCTTTTTTTGTCAGTTTAAAGCGTTTTCATTTGTCGTTTGCTATAAAAAAAACATTTTAATAAACAAAAAAAATTAAAACTGGGTGTTTTCCTTCTGATTGAAGGTCACATTTGGTCAATGCAACCTTCAAATAATATAACTGCTGCGTCACAAACTGGCCGACATTTTCCTTCGCGGTTAATTATATTACTAGCAAATAAGTTCCCCCCTCTTAAATTATATTACGCTATTAAATATTTTTAAAAACTAAAAATATTGAAACTCTGAAGAAAAATTGAATTTTAAAGATTTTTATCTCAAAATTGTTATTTAATACGCCCCAAAAAAATGTATTATTGCTATTTTATAAAAAAAACTGTTTATTGAATGATGAGGTTATTATTATTATTGTATTTACTATTCCACATAATAATAATAACAGCAGCGTCGAAGTGCGTTTATATGGCAAGCCAAAAAAACAACAACAACAACAAATAAATAGTGAAGCAAAAAAACAAATTGAAGAGCGGGGAAAATCCTTGTTTGTTCCACACACACACACACACACACACACACACACACACCACACACACACACACACACACACACACACACACACACACACACACACACACACACGCATACACACACATACACACACATACACACACACACACTTTTTTATGTCGTGAAGAAAAAAAAGCAAAACAATTATATCTGACAGGAATAACTGTTTTTATGTTTATATGAAAACAAAAATATAAATAAACAATCTGTAATAGCGCAAAAAAACATTTCTATCCCTCCACTCCTCTACAATTTATTTCCATAGCTTGCGATGATCATTAAAGACGATTTTAATATAACAAAAATCATCAAGCTACCAATTGTTTTTCGTCAAACATTTAACAAAAAATTAACAAATTTCCTTGACCAAAAATAAATATTGCAACATTTTTTTATTAATTACACTGCAAAAAAAACATTTTACCTTCAAAAAGTTGAGTAAACAAACGCCTATTTGAATAGGATGCTGCTTAATTTATTATGCATTCTCTTTTAAACGTACTCAAAAATATTGAAAGACGTTTTACATTTAAACTTAAACCCAAAAGGCAAAAAAAATGAATGTGCAAAATGGGAGTAACACAGACCAATTATCGTGTAACATTTTATTATTTTATTAGTCCTTGAATCAATTTCAGACTCTGTTGATTAAAGATTCAAGAATCAATATTTGTGATGAATTTAAAAGTTTTAAAACACCAGAATAAAAAGTTTTGACTATGCAAATACTTAGTAGATTTTATAATAAGTTATATGTACAAAAACGTTGGCCAAAGTTGGAAAATTACGAAAAAAAGCTGTACGATTAGGCAACGCATAAATAATTTAAAAAATATTTTAAATTTAAGCAATGATCATAAATAACAAGCTGACAGCAAGACGACCAAGTTCGACAAAGTATTAATTTAACATTTAATATCACTTGTTATATTAAGTGCAAAGCAAAGTAACACACCTGAAAAGAAGTAATGCAAATTATGGAACCCCACGCAATACCACTCGCAAGTCGGCACACAGAAAAAGAAAGGCAAAATACTAAAAATAATGCAATTACTTAAATTCTTTTTTTAATACACAATTAAAACATTAAAATTGTCATAAACTCGATTTATGCATTTCCATAAATTATGGAAAATTTTCAAAAAGTCAGAGATTAGAACGGGAAACATAAAAAAAATTCACGTCAAAATAAAAAAATAATTCAAACCAAAATGCTACGACTAGTCAAAAGTTAAAAAAAAGTTATTTCGTCAAAAAAACATTTATTAATTTTAACAAATAAACTTCAAAGTCCATAAACACAAAAGTCAGCATTTAAACCGTGTTAATCAAACCATTTGTTTCAATTAATTTAAAAAAGCAATTTGAAAATGCATTCATAATGTTCCAGAAAAATTAAACAAAATTAAAGAATAAAGCCAAGGACTCAAAATATTCAAAGCCCGATTGCTCTGCAGCTAAAAAACAGTAAAACCAAACCTAGCTTAATTGTGAAAAAAATGGCCGGAATAAGAAGCAAAGCGTTTACTTAAGCTTTACGCTAGGCTAAGGCATAATAAAGAAAGTAAGCCTACGGTCTAGGTGTACGGCTAACAAAAATCAGTTGGGCAGGGTTGATTCCATGAACATGCTTAAATTTAAGCAAACAAGATCAGCTCCAATAAATTATTTTAACTAAATCGTATAAATTCATTAAAATCCGAAACGGTTAAACACACATTTGTGAAAACAAGAACCGCGTTAAATAATCTGGATTTTACGGCAATAGTTAAGTTGAATCAGGCCATTGCAAAAAACGGCTTTTAGTTATTAAAAGATTTAGTCCGATTTCTCCCGGACTACTCAACTCGCTTCACCCCCATAAGACAACTTGAATCGCAATATAAATTTCAATATCATTTCATAGTAAAAACTGCCGCTTATCCGCAATTGTTCCATGAATAATTCTTTAAGAGATAAATACTGACCATCACCGACAATAGTAGTCAGCCATAGAAGCATCAGAGCATAAAATAATATGAATAAAAAGGCAATCACTTAAACAAAGGAAAAGAGCGATCAGATTGTAATATAATGTTAATATTAAATGGTGTTGTCAATTACTAGCAAATGACTTCTTATCCCAAAATTGCTGCTATCGAAGGCACCATTTTACAATTAAATAATCAAGTTTTACTGATAAAGCCAAGTTGTACTGTTGAACATTAGGCCAATTCATAAAGACAGGATGAGGATTATACAAATGCTCAGTAAATATTGTAATAAAACCTTTCCTTCTTTTCTCAATAAATCCTTCCCCCCCCCTCTCTGGAGAATGGTCAAGTAATTAAACCCTGTCCATCTATTTGAGCCACCCTCTAGAATGTAGTTGACTAAAATACAAACCCGTGGGATTAATTAGGGGATTTACGGTAATTCATGATTTTATATTACTTAGATGGCGTTAACTAGCTTTTTTGATTACTAACAAATGACTCCTC
Source organism: Drosophila nigritarsus (assembly GCA_035044305.1). Classification (NCBI taxonomy): domain Eukaryota; kingdom Metazoa; phylum Arthropoda; class Insecta; order Diptera; family Drosophilidae; genus Drosophila; species Drosophila nigritarsus. The sequence continues at coordinate 112,246 of JAWNMF010000609.1, forward strand.
ATACTAATATTGATAGCGACAGCGCACGGTCCTAATTGCTGTTGGTACGCCCAGAAATAAATCCATTGACAAACATTGCAACCTACAAATAGCTGCAATTTTTAAAATTATTTGATTAGTTTACTTTTGAATATAAGGGGTAAGAATGCTGCAAAAAATCAAATTGATACCCTTAAGTACGCCAACTACACTAGAGAGCAACCCCAAAGACATCGCTAAACATAATAATAAAAATTATAGTAAATTTAGTAAAAAAAACAATCAAAAAATTAAAAATATTAAATCGTTCACAAAAATCCAATTTTTAAAAAAAAATTTAAATAAAAAACATTTATTTATTCCCCTTTTAACTTTTAACAAGCAAAAATTTAATTTTTTAATTCAACAACAAGGAGACAAATAATATATTTAATTATCGTCCAAAAAGAAGTAGTTGCCCGACTTTTTTTGTTCAGAATCCTTTAAAGAGTCCTTCTTGTTAATGCGCGGCCGATGGCTGTCGTTGTCGCGACGGAAGGTGATATCGAGTTGTTTGAGAAAGCGATTCATTCCATCCAACAACGACTGAGGCCTAAACCAATAGTTAATTGGTTTGTGAATGCGTTTAACTAAATTTCAAGAAAAAAAACAAACGCATTAGCATTTGCTTCTTTAGCGGGAATACCATCAAAGACAATAACGCGATCCGCCAAATAGGTCGACATCATAAAATCATGCTCCACAATGAAGGCAGTCTTTTTGGAGTGCAAAATGTGCCTGAAATAGATGTCAAATCAAACAATAAACACTCACATCAAAATGGATTGATGGCTTAAACCGAAATATGGTTTATCCTAACTGAACTTTACTTAAATGCAAAAAAAACACTGCAGTTAACAAATTGCTTAGCATATTCGATATCGCAAACAAAAAAATGGGCAAGCAATGGCAAAATCGACTGCAACATATGCAATAAATCCTGTATTATATTCGAATTTGATAGTTCAATTAGAATTAATTCGGACACATTTCAAATTTAATAGGCATTAATATGTAATATTGTCATAAACAACTATTTCTTAGAACCAAACAAATGAATTACGCCTATTTGAATTCGTGCTTTCTTGTATCAAACAAAAATTACTAAAATCTTAGCTGGCAGATGCAATACATTCAGAACGAAGTGATAAGATGATAAACGTAGAATGAAGAATGGGCGCAGCTTAGATTGAGACATAAATCCATAGGGCGCAAGCAGTTGGAAGGAGGATTAGGGAGAACTGTATATTTATCGACACATTCATTTTTGATTAAAAGCTTAAGACATTAGTCTCAGCTATAGCATCTTAATAATAAAATGGTTAGGAACCAAAAAACGTCCATTAAACGTATACCAATACAACGAGTTTTGATGGATAACCTTGGCAAAGTAACTTACCGTTTAATAACTTTTGCCGCCTGAAGACGCTGCTCAGAGTCCAAGTAGGCACTCGGCTCATCGATCAAATAAACGTTGGCCGGCTTGCCAAGGCAAATTGTCAAAGCAACACGTTGAAGTTCACCACCGGATAAATTTTGTACCTAAAAAAACAAAAGTAAAGCAAAAAGCAAAAATTAAAACACAATTGCCTGTTGATCCAAAAGGCGCTCCATTTGTAATGGGTTTAAGACGTCACTCTTAAAGGTCGGATGGCGGACCATGTCAGGAATCTTTTGCAAAAACAAATCCATGACACTTCCATTGAACTTGGGCGCAATTTTCTGCGGCTTGTATGAGATGCTCAACTCGGGCACCTCCGTCTCCGGATCGTCCGGCTTCAAGTTACCGGCCAACATCCTGGAAAAAAATTAATAAAAAGAAAGTGAGAGAAAAAATTGTTACAAACTTGATTAGCGTTGTCTTGCCTGTACCATTTTCACCCAATAAAACGATAATCTCGGAGTCGGTAAATTCTCCACGAGTAACGTTCAGCTTAAAACCGGGATGGCTTTTCGACATGGTCGGATAGGAGTATCGAGCATTTCGTTCCGCAACAACTTCATGCTCTAATTGTTCAATGACTTTGAAAGACAACGAAGAATCCCTGAAAAATATTAAAAAAATGAGCAAATGTCAGAGAAGAAAATTTGAACCTAAAACGCATGTTTTCGGTAGGTATAAAACCTTCCAAGAATACATTGATGCCTTCTCGAACGCCAAAAGGCATAGTGACGACGCCGTACGCTCCCGGAACGCCGTAAAGACAGCAGACAAAGTCGGATAAATAATCGAGAACCGCCAAGTCGTGCTCAACAACGAGAATATAACTAAAATAAATTTAAAAAACGTAAATGTATATTAACGGTTTAAGGTAAATAATGGACATTCAAACAAACGCTGGACAAAAAAAAAGAAACAAAAATATAAACGGGCAAAAACTAAACAGAGTCGGGTAAAAGGCAAAAAAATGCAAACCGACGAAAGGCGTGATCAAAATGCCGAACAGGATGGGTCTAAAAAAGACAAAAAAAACAGACTGACAAAAAAGTGAGATCAAAAAAAGCGAAATTTTAACAAACGCAAAAATTGCATACTTTGTGTCCCTAACTAAATCGCGGATAACTTTGGCGGCCTGCAAGCGCTGACGGACGTCGAGGTAACTGGAAGGCTCATCAAACATATAAATGTCGGCGTCCTGAATAGCGCACATTGCAATAGCAAAGCGTTGCAGCTCACCGCCCGACAACTCCGGAACGTGCCGATCCAACAAATTGCGCAATTCTACAAAAACGGAAAATATATGTATAAATGCAAAGGAAAAACAATAATACCTAATTGATCAATAATTTCCTCCAAATTGTCTTTTTCATTCTTGGCCAACAAAAAGTCGTGGACTGTCTTTGTTTCTTGTTTCAATGACCTTTAAAAAAATATATATGCCAAAAAAATATGGAAAAGGACCGACTTGGCCAACTGGTCGACGTACTGCGGTTTAATAATCGCCTTAAACTTCTCTTCCAAAATACGAATAAAATAATTCTGGAGCTCGGAGCCGCGAAAATAATTCAAAATATTGGGCCAGTCCGGTGAAGTCTATAAGAATGTGTTTATTGCGTTTTGTATTTAAATATTTCTGAATTTGAACCACAAAATATAACCGTAAACTTGCCCAAATTCGGTTTTAACCGATTGGCCAAAATTTTCAGCGCTGTCGACTTTCCAATACCGTTGGAGCCGACCAACCCGAGAATGGAGCCAGCGCGCGGCGTCGGCAGACGATGTAGCTTAAAGGAATTAGCACTGTAGCGATGCGTAGTGTCCTTATCCAAGTTGCTCGGCAAATTGATAATCGAAATGGCGCCGTAAGGACATTTCTGAAAAAAAATAGTCGAAGTTAACGTTTCTCTGATGTAATAAGTCAATGTTTCGTTTTACAAAAAATCCGAAAAATTCAATTCAATAAAAAAAATTAGCACAGCCAAAGTATTTAAATATTTGATTTTTATGCTCAAATTTAATAAGCATTCCACACACAGTGAACTTCATTTACTAAAAATCTCCTCCAATTGCTTAATAAAAAAAAAGAATAACAAATAGAATTGATAAATTATGAATTGTCAGATGTGCATACATCCGGTAAGTGTTCAAAATTTAAAAAAAGTAGCAAAACTCACCTTTACACAAATACCGCAACCTATGCACAAAATTTCGGAAATCTCCGCAATCTTTGTGCTTGGCTCCACAACAATACATTGCTTGCCTAAAAAAATACAAACAAATGGCATTAACTCACAGAAAGTATTAACTTCCTGCGTCCAATCCTCATAAACCAGTCAAAATAATTAAAGGGTGTTTTCTTAAAATTATGTGTTCCCTCCTCCCTTTATGTAACCAGCGCAATTCAAAGGCGGACATTAACAAAGCATTAATGAGCAAATTGACTTTAAATTTTCAAATAAAAAATTTGCCTCACATAGAATGTTCTAAAAATTTAAACGTTTGCATAATTAGTGTATAGCACAGTATTCCATTATACAAGAGGCTATATATAAGGAAAAACAAGTTAAAATATTCAGTGATGAAAAAAATTAACTACGCGTTGTTTTTGGTAACAAAACAACCCAACAAACAAATCATTAAAACAAAAAACGCTAGAAATTCAAATAATGCATAACCAGTAAAATTTTTACTCAAAAAGGGCATTATGACTGATCATAATAAAGCCATCCAAGAGTAAGTTAGAATTGGTTTCCCTTTAATCTAATTACAAATATACATTGTAATGTGACAAGTAAAAAATAAAAAAATTACCCATTTTATTTACGGGACAAGACTTCTTGCATGGCTGCCCACAATTTTTCGGCTTGCATCGATCCGCATTGACAATAGCAATACGAGTTGTAGAAGACTTGATTTCTGTCTCCGCCTTTCGTGTAAATTTTGACATTTAAGCCTAAGTCAAAAGACAAATAATTTTTGGAAAATAAAGTTTTTCATTGTATATAAAAAATCTGAGGACTAGTCTACCCAGTTTGTGTTTTTGAGATAATCCTAAGCAGACAGGACAACAGATTTTGCCAATTTTTACTATAAAAAAATTAGGAAAACACAAAAATTAAAACAAATTTGAAAATTTTTAATTTCAGCATAGCTTAAAAGGCAAATCGCTTTGAGACTAAATATATTTTAATAAATAACTAAATTTTTTTTTGAAATAGTCACAAAAGATTATTTAGAGTTTTTTTTGTCTAATTATTGAACAGATGAAGCCGTCGCATTCACAATCCACAGAAGGCGTAAATGAACAGATTAAGGCTTTCAGTGATGCCTTTGATTATTTTTTTCATACAAACTGCAACGACACTTGCAATGCCTATGCGTTGCGTGCCATTACCAAAAAATTACGCAAGGACTCAAGTTTTGTGCGCCGTCAGATGCAAATTGCCAATAAGAAATTTAATATGAAAAAGTTTGTTTTTTTTTGTATGAATTCATCAACAAAGGATTAACTACCGGATAAATTAGTTTACCCCTCCCCCACCCCCAAATTTTTAACATTTCTCCCCCCCCCCAAATTTAAATTTGACGCTACTAATAAGGACTCGTTGACGGGCCACTTTTTAGCTGATTCTTCCATGGAAAAAAAGATGGGGAGAGGGGGCGTGGGGTAAACTGTAGTAGCTCCTTAAGGACTTTTTTCAGGTTTCTTAGCACCGTGAATGTTTGCAGCGAATTTACGGAGTCTCTGGGCGCCGGAGCGTCTTATGCTGCTATTCATTTAAACACGCTGTTTGAGTCGCCAGCTATTAAAGTATTATTTTGTAAAATTTGCTTCCAATTTTTTCTATTTTGCGCTAAACATCAATTCCATGTGTCTATTCTCTAGTTTCAAAGCTAAACAAAAAAAGCTTACATTTCGTTTTTCCTTTTTTCTGATTTTTATTTGAACTCACACGTCCTGCAACAATTGTTTGTTCTTGAAAATTTGTATATTTGAAAAAAATTTCGGCAAATATTTTTTGCTTGAAAATGCATTCCAATCAGGACAACACTTATTGTTCTTATCACTTTAAAATAATTTCCGGACAGACTATACATTGATTTAAAAAAATTATCGTCAGCTATATGCTGCGATGTGGCTGCTAATAAAGAACTTCCACAAAATCAGATAATTATTCCTTTAGGCTCATATTTTGACTAAAATAACGTATTATAAGAGGTTCTTGTAACAAAAAAAAATTTTGCTCCTTTACTTAACGACATACAGTGAATGTTTTTAGGCGCTATTTGCGATTTACGACAACATCGTCAAATTCAAAGTCGATTACCGATTTCCGGAAGCATTAACCAACGAAGCCGATTGCGCTTGTTACTTAAAAGGCACACGTCTCGTTAATATTGTTGTCTCGGAAAACGAAAAATTGGGATTAAGATTGGATATTGATGATCGGAGTGGGCTTGCATTCGTCGCGGAAGTGCTTGAAAACGCCGCCGCCCAAAAATCTGGATGCATAAAGGTATGCTTTGTTTTGAAAATTGTAATGCGTTTATGTGATGAATCGTTTACGGTATACCGGCAATTATTTTGTTCTAAAAAATAGTGTATTTTTTAATTTGTTTTTTGTTTTGAGCACATGAATTTGCCAAAAAATAATTGCTTATTTGTTAATTGAAAAATTGTAGGAAGGCGATTTCGTGCTTGAAATCAATCATTGCGCCACAAAATTTAAAAGCGTCGATGAATTAGCTGAATTGCTGGCAGTCGATTTGGACAGCGCCATTTCGCTTCTCGTTGAGTCGGATGTAAAGAATTTGCAGTCAGAAACGGAATTCCCCTACTTTTCTCGGGCTTTAGTCAGTTTTAAGTTCTGTGTTTTGCTTTTTGAAACGAATTGTTTTAGGTGGATTTCTCGCTTAACTCTTCTGTTTTTAACGACGAAAATTTGCTGGCTGACGAAAGCATTCTGCACTTTTCCAAAGGCGATATTCTAGAAGTTTTTGGCTCAATGGACAAAGTATGGCTGAAGGCGCGCCTCGTCCAACAAAACCCATTGACGAGTCCAGAGTTTGTGCAAGTCTTTGTGAATGGTAAATTTAAGGACGTTGGTTTCTGACAAATTTGTTTTCTTTTGGTTAATTTACTTACACGGCAATCGCTACTAATAAACGCAGAAAACCTCATTCTTAAACAAAAAACTGATTGTAATGGGTGCAACTATTTTTTATTTATGCAAAAATCACCGATTCTAGGAATACTTCGTTCTGGACGGAATCAGAATATGATTTCCGACAAATTTGCTTTTTTTGGATTTTAACTTTTGGGGAATCAATTTATTTTTATTTCCCTCTCAGAAACTGGGAGTGACTTTGCGATGGCGTAATCTGTTAAATAATTTTCCTTAAAATAAATGCGCAATTCCTAAAAAAATTTTATTTAATTTTTAGGCGAATCGAAGTGTGACGCCATAAAATCCGGCCTCATTTTGCAAGACTTTATTTTTGAAGTATTTTTTAAATTTTGTTTTAATTCTTAAAGACTTTTGTAACTATATTGTTTGAGGACTCTGAGAATCTGGTAAGTGAACAGTACATGCAAAACTTTGAGAAAGTCGTTTTGGTAAACCCATGCGTCGGCGTGATGCGGTGCATTTTGCTGGTCGGTCCCAACAATATTGGTCGTAGCGAGTTAAAGAAAAAGCTGATTACCACTTTTCCGGACAAATACGTTAATGTTGTGCCTCATACGACGCGGAAGCCAAGGTATAATCTGTTTTTTTTGTTACATTCATCACTTTTTCGAGATATACATATAACGTTACCTATTAAGATTGAAATATTCAACCTATTTTAATTATCTTTTATACTACGGCTTTATCTTATATTACCATGCTCGGACATATAGCTTTACTTATACATTCACACTAATCGTAAGCTTAAGCTTATTGTGAGTGCTTAAACAATTACCGTATGCTCTAAATCGACTTTTTTTCTCTTGTTTGGCCTTTGATGTTCAACAAAAAAATTTTTAGATTTTTATTTTCGAATTTCTGCCTTAAAAAGCGAAACTTATAATTATTGGGTTTCTTGCTTTTTGGCCTTTACTCTAATGATGAAATCATTATTTTATTAATTGGGTCATTTAAAAATTTTTTTTAAATTAAATAGAAAAGCACCTTTAAAATGTATTCTTTATTAGAAGGGTACATTCTTTAGTCAGCATGAATGACAAAAGAAATTCCGCTTTTGTTACCAGACGCTTTTCTAATTTTTTGAATATTTATCTTTCTCTTGTAGAAACCGTGAAGTAGACGGTGTGGACTACAATTTCGTCGACCGAATGGACATGGAACAGTTAATCTACAGCGGAAACTGCATTGAGCACGGAGAGTACAACAACAACCTCTACGGAACGACGTATGCCTCTATTTCCGAGTTGATGAAGCGCGGAAAAGTGCCGGTTCTATGCGGAAACCCAAAGACCATCTTAAAATTGCGGAATGTGACATTTAAGCCGTTGATTATTTTCGTCAAACCGCCCGACATCTTGAAACTTAAGGTAAAATTTAAAACTAAAATATGGTACATTTTGTTTTTTTACGGTATCTATGTTGTTATAAAATGGTAAAAAAAAATTTGAGCAACTATACATTTTTGAGAGTTGAGAAAAAGCTATATTCAACTGATATTACTTCATGTCATGACGCTTCAACGTATCTTTATGTCTTAATGCTGTTGAAGTGATTGGCACTGTGTGAGTTGAATATGGTATTAAACGTATGGTTGTTAAGGAACATCAATTATAATAGGGTGATAACTGCTAATTCTCCTCTTTGCTCTTTTATTGCAAACTGCCAATGTCTATTTATAACGTGTTATTTCATTCTCCTTGTTATTGCTTTTTATTGCAGGAGACTCGTACCAAATTTTTGTCCAATGGCTGTACCGTTTGCCATTTCTCGGACATGGATTTTAAGGATATGATCGCCGGCGCCAGCATTCTGCAGCGTAACTTTGGCGCAATTTTTGACGAGTGTCTGACAAACGGTGACTTTGAGGAGACGTTTGCCAACCTGTGTCAGCTGTTAGAGCACTACGAGACGTCGCCGCATTTTGTGCCTCAGGAATGGGTGGATTGGATTTAATTTGTAGCTTTTTTAATTTTCATATTTTTGGCAGTTTTACCACAAAGTGATTTACCTTTTCCTTAATTTTTTAATATTTCCACAGTTTGCCTTCTCTTCACCGCATTTCTTTTAGTCATTGATTTGAGTTTATAGAAATTATGTTACAGCCCTGCTATACATTTTCTCTGGCCTTTTTTGTATTTTTTTTCCAACCTCTTCCAAAAAATTGAATTTCCATTAAATTTTGATCTCTAATTGTTATTGCTTATTTTTTTGTTCTGTAAATTTTTTCCCAGCATTTTTTTGGTTAATGAAACATTTATAATATTATTTTTGAATTAATGGTAAACAATAAGCTCAATTTTGTTTTATTTCAAAATTTATTTTTTCTTTAATAAATTATGCATGTACAGAATATTTCACAAAAAATATATTGTTTTCTTTTAAAAAAAATTAACCTTCAAGAATGTCAGCCGCCGTCTCATTAATAAACTTCGAATTTATTGTCGACGATGGAACGTAAAAGGGATTCCAAATCGCTTTGCAATAATTGGAATGGAGTTTTTTGAAAATCTAAATTATTGTTAATGTATAACAATGAAAAGTATAAAAATGATACATTATAGTGTGCGCTAAGAACTAATAATGAAAAGCTAAAGTATGCTTAGTAGACATTGGCGCACAGCAGAGCCAGTGCACAAGGTAAAAGGTATTTATTGAATTTATACACAAAACTGGTTTTTTTTGTGTTTTGAGTTAGCGTTTCATACATTTTCTTTTTTATGTAGTAGTTGTAAAACGATATTTCAATTATTTGGATATTAATTTTGCAGCAAATTGCTTTTCTGTGGTTAAAAGGATTTAGAAATTGAATGTCTGAGCGAAAATAATTTTTGTTTTTGCTAAGAATTTTGTTAGAAGTTAAATTGATTGATCAAAAATTTGATTCATTACGGCTTTAATATTGAAATTGTTTACTTTGCCACGAGTAATACTTATCAGTCTGAATATGAATAAATGTATGTGAGATAATTTGCTTTTGTGGGTTAACCCGTAAATTATAAAATCGTATAAGGTTACGGTATAAATTATAAAATACAATAGTTTTTTTTCTGCGCCAAAACTTTTCCAATCTTACGACTTGTATATACATGACCTCAAAAAATTTAAAAATTACCGCTCGAATATCCTGATCCTTTAGAACAGTATTGGAGGCCTCAGTAATAATTAAAAACTTCACATTTGTGTTTGATATGTATCCATATGACTAAATAAAATATATGAAATTCTACAAAACAGCAAATAGTAATACATACACGGAATGTGCTGTTAAGGAGGAGCGAGCCAAGGTAGTGCTCTTGTGCCGATTTGCTAAGCGCCAACTTTGCCTTTTCATTGATAATGTCATAGGAGCAATACAAGAACATTTGAATGTCCTGCTCTCGGGACAACTCGCATTCTTTGAGTCGACAAAACAGTAGAGAATTCTAAACATTGTTTTTTATGTGAAAGGTTTGAAACATTGAGCAACTCACGTCCTTGCCAAAAATGGCAACACACAAAACCATTGAGTCGTGCTGCGTGTTGTCAAAGTTTCCTTGATATTTACAATTAAGTGGTTTCAATTTTAATTTTGTTCAATTATGAATTTGATTTTAAATAAGTTTCTAAAATTCTAAAATTGAAATAAAAAGATTTGCGTAAGAGCAAAGACAGATAAAGTTGGCCTAATCGACAAAAAATGACGTCATTTTTGTTGGATTTTTTTGTGTCATGACATTTTCATAATTGTATTGCATATTGATTAACAATCATAAAAAACCCTAAAGTCCCGTAGCGCTAATTTGTTAAAATTAAATGCACCGTCCGCGGACACTGGGGAGCCCTTAATGTCCAATATCGCCCAATGTCTTGTTTGAGATAAGATGTCTTTCAGTCTAGATTAGCCATTTTTTTCTACGCTGAAGAAACTTCAGTCTTTATACATAAAAATCATTCCTGGTTTAATTTTTGTCTACACAATAAAATTCCCCAATGATCGAAAATTCTAAACAATTGTGACACAATTTATCATTATTTTTGCAGAATTCAACAGAAAAGTATTCAATGAAATAAAATTTGATCAAAACAAAATGAATTTTCATTTCGTCACCAATTTAAATATATTATGAGAAGAGTTTTTAAACCCTTTATAGTTATAATGAGATTTAACTCAGCTAACTTGACTTAGGACTTCATGTCGTCAGCACAAGTTCGGCCACGTCTGGTAATAAAATTATATTAAAAATTTTGCGTTGCAAACGCAACGCCATGGCCATTCTTCAAAAATGTATGCACCAGGGCTATGGAGCATAAATTTTTCGAAGAAATAATTTTTTTTGCATAAATGGTTGAAATTATGCGCAGTTTAAGCTTAAAGCAAGCCATGGCCTAAGCTCAGCCGAATATGCTTGCATGTATTGAATTTATGTTGGTTTATTGATTTAAAGCATTCAGCTTTAAGCGATTGTGTAGACTTACGTGTCATTGAATCTTCAGTGTTCTGTTTTTTTAATCTTTTTTTGTCTGCTATGTTATTTCGCAGACCCGAGTCTATTTAAGATTGCACTCAAATGTTTACTTTTTCTGACTTTTTGATATTTAGGGTTTGCTCTAGTCTTTTATTCCTAGTAACCGGTTATTCTGTGTTTGTAGAATGGCTCACAGTGGAAATATTTTTCGAATTGCAACTTTAAATTGCTGGTTTGGCTTTTAATATCTTTTTTAAAAAATAGGAAACAAATATGTTAAAGTTTTGTAGGGCTCTTCCTTACCCTTGGCCGATTGGAAGTTTGCATCGAAAATATCGAATTGATCAGTTGATTGAAAACTTGAACGAATCGGTGTATGACGTTGTCACACTCCAGGAAGTTTGTTTTTGCGTTTACTTTTGTATTTTCAATTTACTCAAGCTTAAACCAATCTTTAGCTTTAGGCTTAAGTCTCAAATTTCAGTGCTTATCATAGGCCTGCACGCTTACCTTATGCTTAAAAACTTATACCACATTGAGACACTTGCTTGTTTTTGAGACATATATATATATATAATATTTTTACTATGTATCTCAACGATTTTTTAACGCTTAACAATAACCATAGGTTTAGGCCTTTACTTGATACTTTAGCTATTACCCTAGGCGTTTGAGCTGATCTTATGCTTAAGTGATTTGCTTATATTTACTTTTCAATAAATTTATGGTAGGATCAATTTAATATGCGCAAAAAAATATTTCAAGAAAGAAGCCATTTAGATATTTTATGGTCTTTAAAAGATATCGTGTTTGGGCACAATGACCCGAAATTATAAAACGGATATTTTGTGTCAGAACTTTTTTTGGCATTAATAAGTCCGCTTTCGATACCAATCCAGTTCCCTGCTTGGGCATAGTCTGCAGTTTTGCCTCGTTTTTTTTATATTATTGCTTCCAGTTCAAACGTTATGCTACTTAACCTTTGACGACTATAACATTAAGAATGGCACTGAACAGAAAAGACTCTGTTCAGTTTGATTTTGGACGTCACTTATTTATTTCCTTATAAATTTTTCAATTTTCCGGTTTTTGCTTTCTTGCTTTTTCTATTCTTTTTTTTTCTCTCTTTTTTTTTGTCTTCCAAATTTTTTTGGCCACTAAGCCTGATCGCAAGGTGATCGCTTGAGCCTGGGACATTAACTAGTGTTTACCCACGTTTTTCTTTGCCAATTCACATTCAAAATTTTTTTTCGTTAACTATTTTCAAGTTTAAACTTATATAGGTTTGGTCGGAGTCCGACTTTTTGCGGATTTCTCAGTCTGTGAAACTTCGATTTTCCTTTGCTCATTATTTTCATAGGTAAATCATAAATAATTTTCCCGTATTTTGCATTCAATTTTTTCAAAAATTTAGTGGATTCACAGGAAGTGGTGCTTGCATTTTTTCTATTCATCCGATTGCTTCAACGTTAATACATCGTTATTCACTCAACGGCTTCCCTCACCATGTTCACAGGTTTATATTTAATTTTTAATGTTTTTACAATGGCGATAAATGATAAATGTTTAGAGGCGATTGGTTTGGCGGAAAGATTGTCGGAATGGCTGAACTCAAAGTGAAAAGCTGCTTGGAAAGCGGACGCGATTTGAGAGTGCACGTGTACACGACCCATGTAATTTATTTTCTTTATTTTTGTACTGAAAGAATATTGCAAAAAGTCGGCTGCTTGGATTTTTTTTTTAACAAATGAACATTGAGTGTTGTTCTAACTGAAAATTTTTTTCAGCAAAAAATAAAAAATTTACGGAAAAATTTAAAATTTTGCAATTTTTTAACGGAACGAAATTGTTGTAGGACATATGATTTAAAATAATCTTAAAAAGATGAACAGAATAAGTAAACTATAGCTTTTTTAGTTTGGTTAAAAATCTACTCTTTGCAAAATTGTTTGAAGCGAATTTTTGTAGCCCCTTTTCTGGGAATATTTTATTGTTACATAAAATTAAAAAGTTGCTTTAAGCAAATATGTCAAGGATAATGCAATTAAGCCTAAGTTTGCTGAAGCTGGCTGGAAATTTTACTGGCACTAATACGGGAGGATAATTTGTTCGACGTTAAGTTTGGTTTTTTTTTATTAAGTTTGGCAACCGGCCGTAAAAGTGACAGTTGAGTCGGCTTAGATGATTTCTGAGATCTGAGAAAAAAATTTAACTTTTTTTTTAGCGCCAAATCACTCAGCGTTTATTTAAATATTATTTTTTTAGCTTCACGCCGAATACAACAGCAAACGTGACTTATACCTGCCGCACCGAATATCGCAATGCTTTGAGTTGGCTCAATTTGTGCGTTTCATCTGCTTTAAATATGACTATCACTGTGTATAATTTTTATAGGTTCGTCATACTAGTCAGAAAACCGATTTTGTCATTCTTTCCGGCGACTTCAACATTGAGCCGTCTAATTTGGGATTTCATTTGATTGCGAGCATCGCCCAGTTGTCGGACGCGTGGGCGTGTAAGCCGGTGGGTTTTTTGTTGTTTGAACTTTTGTATTTACTTAATTATACAGAAAAGGAAAAAGTTTTGGCTTCTTTTTAGTTTTTTGGTTTTGAAAATCAATAAGAAATGGTTTATGCGCTGTTTGTTGGAATTAAAATATGTAGACTATTTGTTTGTGGTTCCTGCTTACTTTGCCTTTTTATTGCTTTTAGTTTACAATTTTTAGCTAAACGTGATTTAAAAAAACCGTCAAGTTTTTTTCTAAAGTAAATGGCGCTTTCAAAAGGTTTTGCTGTAAACGCGCTATCATTGTTTTTGTTTTCAATTTGGATAAACCGGCTTTATATCAAGCTTAAAGTATGGATAGTTTTTAATCTACCATTTGCATTACCAAAGCAAAATACCACATGACGTGAGAGGATTACCATAGTCAAAAGACGCTTAAGATTTTTCATAATTTACCTTTTTGGAGTTTGTTTATATTAATTGATATGATTCCTTTTTCATATCCGTTTTCCTGCGCCAAATGCTTTTATAATAATCCGTTTGTTTGATAATATCTTTGATCCACGTGTTTTCGTTTTATTAAATGCTCAAAACTTATAGTCGTTGAACTTTACAGCTACTGTACGATGTGCTGGCTTTGAATTTTGGGTCTTAAACCAAATGTTTTTTTGCTGCATTTAATACGACTTTATTTTTTATCCTTAAATATGCTTTAAATTTTTTCAGAATTGCGATGATTTATGTCAGGGCGCGACTTCGGAACGCCCCGACAATTGTTTTACGAATCGAGGAAATTTGAAGCATTGCCCTGACGGAAAGCGAATCGACTACATTATGTTTCGAAGTGGAAGCGGTATATTGCCACTATTAGATATTTGCAATTGCTTTTTCCGTTTTTAGTCGGGTTGGATTTGTTGGATTGCAATATTTGCTTTGACAAAATCAATGAACCTAAGTCAATGAACTTTTCGGATCACGCCGGCGTTTCCTCCACATTCTTGCTTAAAACCGGTTTTTTTTTTCATCTTTACAATTGGGTTTACATTTGGTCTTTGACAGCGTTTTCCACTTGAGCGTATTATTGTGTTATGAGATTTGATTGATCCCTATTGGGCTTAAATTGTTTACTTTTTTATAAATGTTAAATTGGAGCTGGACCTATGTTACTGGTTGAGACAATATTTCTTGACCAAATTTTTAGACGTTCATTCCGAATCTTCTGCAGAACGCCTCCAGCACATAG
>JAWNMF010000610.1:0-103011 GCA_035044305.1 Drosophila nigritarsus
CGTATTGCTTAGCTGGCACATCAAAAGTACACTACACCCACTAAGATAATTGGTGTGAACTTTAAAAATTATTACCGTGGCCACCAAACTCGCAAAAAATTGATGATAAAATATCAATTCATTCATCAAATTTTTTAAATTTATCCAATGCTTTTAGACATGCGCAAAAAAACCAAACAATTTTCAAAGAAATTTCAAATCGAAAACCGCATCGATTTTGACGAAAGAATAAAAGCAAGTCGTGAAAACAATTTTTAATTTAAAAAAAAATATATATAAAACATAACCAATCGATTAATAATTAAAGACCGATATAAATGCAAAATTTCAAATTCATTGACATTCAATCAGAAAATTTTATATTGAAAAAAACTTTATTTTGTTTTATTAATAAATCACAACCAAAAACAATTGCATGAGAAATTGGGATGAAAGGGAAGGGGGGAGAGGGGGGGGGGGGGGGGGGGGGGCAGAGCACGCTGTCAGCGGTTCTCCTCATTTACAATGAAACTGCCCCCACCAAACTTTCTTTCCTGTAATGCACATTTGAGACAAGACCAAATAATAGGAAAACAAATTTACGTAGGCAACTGGCGTAGGTAATTATAATATAAAATATATTTTAAAATCAATTACGATGTAAATAAGTGTGCAACTCGTAGTTTGTGTTAGCTCAAATTGCAGTGCAAAACTTAGGTTAAGAAGGACTTAAAAGAAGAACAAAGCATAAACCCAAACAATGCCAGTTAAAATCGGCGCAAATCTCAATAAAAAGCCTAATAATTGCAAAAAATATTTTGAAATTTATTATTTCCAAAAAATAATGTACAACTGTGCTAACGGAAACTGTGAAAATTAACTGGGTCATAGACAGAGTATATTGATGCAAGCTGGCTAGAAAAAGACCTACAAAATATTATTTGTTAAACTATAATAAAATAGCGGCAAATACAGCTTTATAAAACCATTTGGCAACAGCCTAGTAATTACCAATCATTCATTAACCTTCACATTTTTGAATGCTGTTTTCCTTTCTCAAAAGTATGACAACACAAAAATATCCTTTCCCACACAAAGGGTTAATCAACCACTAATCCTCACTGCTCACTGATGTAAAAAAAAGGATTGTGCGGCAAAACGGCCATTATAAATTCAAAAAATAACTACTTCATGCTTTGCCCAACATTTGATTATTTGATAAACGTTTTTCAAAAAAAAAAAAAAAAAAAAAAACGTCAATCATTTTTGCTCAATTGTATTAAAAGCTAAGCAATCTCGAACATTAACGCACAAACCAAAAAAGCCCCCGTCTACTCTCAAACAAGTTTCGCATGAATTAATTAGAAGGTTTAGAATTTTCAGTAAGAAAAGAAAAAAATAGTCGGTTTTCCGATGAAAGCAACGAAAAAAAACTTCCTAACTAAATCTTATTGGATTTCCAACCTAATATTAACCTAATCTTCAGAAAAATTCAATAATGCCTAATGTTAAAAGCAAACAACCTTTTCTTCAACGTAAAGTTTAAGTATTAAATTAGCGACTCGCCAAACCTCAGATTAGGGTTGTAATGCATTCGATATTTTGTTTACAAAAAGACTGCAATTCGAAATATATTGTTACTATAATAAAAAATTTCGTCAAATTTTTATCCGAAATAACTCACTGATTTATCTTAATTCTGAGTATTAAAAACTCTCAGAATTAAAAATTTGGTAATTAAATGAACAATTTTAAATACCGCGTGGCGAAAATCTTTTTTAAAGATAGGAAAATCAAATTAATAAGCTGTGAATATATTGACTTATGGAAAGCCCATAATAGGATGTTTATACTACTGGATTGATCCTACATTACAGTAAATTTAGATTTGCCAATGATAACCTTAATTTTCTCACTACATTATTAAATGCAAAATATATAGTATTAAGTTAATAAAACAAATGTACTTTTAATTGTACAAAAATCATTAATTCAGCAAATCAACAGTCACGTTTTCAGAGTAACTTAATGGGCGTTAAATGAAAACCTTAGCTATTATTTTATTTAAAAAATAGAGAGAGTGAGAGAGAAGGGGGGAAATTTACAACCAAAAAGAAAAAAAAATGACAACAATGAAGCACAGTGACATTTCTCTCCTCTTTCCACACCTCGTCAACGTTCTAAAATACACGTAATTTTTTGTTACTACCAATAAACACAATTTCTTTCTCAAATTTCGTCATATCACGATTAGCGTCTTATTAGGATTCAAATTTTTAACCAATTAGTCAAATTTCGTCTCAATTATTCACTTGGAAACTAGTTATGATAGTTTAAAATTTCCTCCAGCAACGTCTGCAAATTGCACAAGTTGTGGCGTTTCGCCACTTTGAGGATGACCTTTAGATTGAGTTGGAAGTCATGGACGGGCACACTGTTTGCAAATTTGTTGCTACACTCACAATATTTGGCCAAGTAGTGCATGGCCACCTGCAAATGAAAGATTAACAATGACATAAGATCCCAAACAGAGCTTTAATTTGGCTCATTATCCGAATTGTCTTCGAATTCAAGACATTTCACTTAAATCAGTAATACGGGCTTTGAAGCCGCCAGCTTAAATATTTGACCTTTTATGTTTGACATAGGCTAACCTTATTACACTTCAAACACTTGTAGTCTTGAAGAAGGAATGATTGCAGGATTTTCGAAGCACGTTCTATTAGCATTTCTTCGATTAGACTAGTTAGAAGTTTGCTGCGACAAACCGAACACACAAACACAACAGTGCCATCTAAAAAAAAACAATGAATTTTTAATTACCGAATAATTACAATACAATTACAGTATTTTTATAAAAAAAAAATTAAGAAAATGATGGAAAAAAATTGCTGCAAAGAGGAACTGAACATGCATATAAAAAGTTACCGCACAAGGCCCTACCACTAGACAACTCGGCCAGAGGTTAAAATTCAATTAATTTTTTAATTTTATTTTATGCGAAAAATTTTGAACGCTGACGGAGAATAATAAATAAAAAAACAGTTCTGGAATCTTCGTGCCGATCTCTATAAACATGCAAAATTGTATCAAAATCGGTGTGGAAGTCTGAAGTTACTTTCCTTGTGAGTAATATTTATCGCTGACTAGCAAGAGACATGAAAATTGTTTGTAAATGAGAGAGCGACTGTGCCATTAAATAACTCTGTAAAAAACAGTTAAGGTGAATACACTCAGCTCATAACTCAGAAAAGTTTTCTGATGCTTTGGTTGATATAAACTGACTATACTCTTCAAAATATATTTATACATCTTTAGAAATTATTCAACTTTACTCCATACTCAATGCGCCTATACTAGTTAAAAGTTTAAAAACTGACTTAATTTAACACCACGCTATAATAAACGTAACAAGACAACAAACCCGCTTTTTCAGCAGTCCCCGTATTGATATTCAAATCGGCACTTTGATTGCACTCCTTGCAATAGACATACTCTAGCACGACATTTACTGGAGGAGGTGTCCAAAATGTCGAAGGTGCAGCGTCATCCAATTGTAGGATAAGCATCAGCTGGCTGCGTACACTGTCAACTTTTCGGGCAATGTAAGGATTTACGCTAAGAATCTAAACTGTCCAGTTCTAATAAGCTATGTTATGGATTATCAATTTTGTAGGCGTTGTGTTTGGTGAGGTTTAAGTTTAATCGTAGGATATTTTTTTAAATAACAATTTTGAGCCTTAGTGGTTTACACATTTTTCAAAGGCAATAAAAATTTCAATTGGTTTAAAGAATTGCATAATTTTGTAAGACTTTTAATTCATATATTAAATAACAAAATTCATAATAAGTATGCAATTCTTTTAAAAAATTAAAATTTCTTAAATTTTGAAGCAAAAAGCATATATTACTGTTTTCTTCAACTTCAAATATTTAAACTTGTGAGAAATCTTTGTAAAACATATTTTTTTAAAGATTAAACGTCACTAAAGCCATATGGCTAAAATAAAAATCAAACATCATAAAACCTTATTAAACCTACTTTTGTATTCATAATGACAATAAAATAAAAAACCGATAAAAAAACAAAAGCAAATGCAACAATTATATACCTTACAAATGCATTTGACAAACTCCAGTGGAATGTCAAAATCTTTCACGTCAATAAAGTATATGGGTCGATTTTTCTCCGAAATTTTCAATTGATGTCGGACTTCAACAAATTTGGTGGTAAGCTTAAACAATGTCGCGTAATCTCCTCCTCCAAAAGTTCATTGCAGAATTTTTCAAATTCATCGTCAGATATCTGACAATAAAAAGTCAATTATCAGAATAAAAACTCTAAAACCAACCTCGCTGTTTAACTTTTCCGACAATCTGACAAGATAACCGGCAATAATACTTTTAAAAACCTTCAAGCATCCGCCTTCTTCAGGCAAACATTTTGACATCAAAAAGTGTAGTCTGACTTGCTCACCTTCCTAAAAACCAAAAATGCTAAAAGTGGTTAAAAGAAGAATCGCCTCACCTGAATATCTGCGTCGGTACGATCTTCGGGGCATTTGACAAGCGCATAGTTTGTCTAAAAACATAAATTGCATCATTAAATGAAATGTAAACGTTTTTTTCAAGCAGCTATATTCAACCCATTATAAAAGCGAGTAAACAACAAACAACACATAAGAGACAATTTTAGCAGAAGGGTAATTACCACGCCTCAAGTTCAACTTTTTTTCTGGCTAAGATCCGTTAAAATATTAAAAAAATATGCAGATTATTTTAATTTTTACTATAATTAAAAAAAACGATGTAATTCCTGAAAAATATGTGTTGTAAACAGTGGCACGCAATTTAATCAGTTTCGCAAAATTTAATATAACCTAATTATAATAACTGTTAATTCTATTAAAATATACTCAAAATAAATTAACTACACCTTGCGCTACGCAACGGTAAAGAAATCATTACACAGAACGATGGTGTACTAATGCATAATTAGCGCTTGCTACAAACAAAATTAAACCATAGAAAGCCAGCATAATATTAAACCAAACTTCTTAATCAAAAGTATTAAGCTCTCGTCTTCAATTTCGTACTGCCATACGCTTTTTAAAATTGAAAATTTTTATGAAAACTATTCATCCAGGAAGCTCTTAAGAAATTGACTAAAGCTCAATTAATGGGAAAAATTTACAAGGTTTCATAAATCGGTATATTATAAAAACGTGGTAAATCACAAGAGCGCAATCTCACTTAGCCACCTAAATTGTCAAAAAAAATGGAAATTTTGCTATTTCACTGAACTATTGATAAGCTGGAAAAACATAAGAAAACTGTCTCACAACTTTTTTTTGTATAATCAGCCAAACAATAGAAAAAATATCAACGTTAATAAATGCTAACCGGATCAATCCACATGAACAACTTCGAATATTGTAAAACGTTGATGTGCAAAGATGCAAAAATTGCTTTTTTCCCAAGAGAATCAACCAGCGACTCGACGAACCCGTTCGCCGCTAATAAATTGTTTCGATTTGTCGATAAAACAATTTTCGAGAATGAGCAGTGAATAACCGAACCGCCTAAACGATTTATTTCGGCAACCAGCAAAAGGCAAAGCTTGCGCATCAACGTTGACACAGCCGAGCTAATAGCCGGGTTGTACATGAGTGCGTTCGGGTTACGAATCCACCTGAAAAACAACAATTACGAATTACTAATCACTGCTTGTAAGCAAACAAAACAAACGAATAAATAAAGCAACCTATGCATGCTGATCACTAACTGATCAGCAAAAGCGTTCTCGTAGAGATGAATATCACGAACCAATTCGTGGAAAATTTCCTTTAAAATGCTCAACGCTCCGCTGGCGGCGATTCCCTCATCGTAATTCGTTAACGCCAACCGATGCAACATTGCACTTTCAATCGACATTGTTGATGTGCCGGTAGCAGCAAAACTCACAGACTCCGAAGTGCCTTCCGCTTCTGCTATTCGGGAGCTTTGCAAAAGGGCAGTGACTGCTACAGCACCCAAACCCAATTCCACAACAATATTCTTAACCTAAAAAGCAAAAACGACTAATTGCAATAATAATAACAAATAATAAATCCCAAATGAATACTTCAAATGTCTCTTTGCTGTAAATAAATCCGGAGTTTTGTCTGAACGAAGCAGTCTCCCACCCATTGCCCAACCGCCAGTCCTCCAGATCTTTGCCACCAAAATCGGGCCTAGAAGACGGTGAGGCCCATAGCAAGTAATTTTTTTGTTTCAACTGCCTAGCGTACGTAATGTCCAGTGCAATCATTGGCGAGTCGTCAACAATGTTGCCCACTGGTATATGACTGTACTGAGCCATTACCCAATAGTCCTACAAACAGAGCATAGGTAACTTAAGCATGAAATTCTACCGTATAAAATTTATCAAAAGCAATAACCTTTAAATAAACAAAACTATTAAAAAAGTGTTGGATTGAACGTTTGGCCATCATGTTGGCCCAATCGAGTACATTCATCAGAGAGACCGGCTCAGACACGTTTATCCGAATTTGCGGGAATTCATTCAAGAATTTGAAATCCTTTGAAATTGAATTGGCGTTACGCGACGATTGAATACAAATTAAAACAGGCTCAGTAGGCAAAAGTTTCATGCCTTTAATAAAATTATGCAATCGTTGGCTACCATCCTTCACGGAGGTCGTCTGAATGACTTGCAGAGACAATTGCAAATGTTTCTCGTCAATAATACCATGACCACGTCTTTCAATGCTAAAACCTTTGAGCAATAAAGTAACAGATTGCCTTGTCAATCCAAAAACATTAAAAAATTTGCAAAATGGGAGTAATAAGTATACAATAAATTGGAAATTTACTACTAAGACAGTCATACAAGAAGACGAGAATTAGTCTTAGCCATCAATCATATTTTTTAAATAACAAGGGAAAGCACAACAATTTGTCTACAATAAACTGAAAATTGAGTACTAAAGCCAGTTTTACATGCGTCTTAAATAATCATAAAAGTCCTAAATAAATTCTTCAATTTAAATCAACCAATGTTGTTCGGCGTCAGCAGCTAATAAAACTTTAAACATTAAACGTGTGAACATTTTAAAAACCACCAAAAAATTAAGAACCAACATGACTCAAATTTAAAAAGAACGTTATATTTACTCATTCACGTGAAACAAATAAGAACAACGACTTACAACTTTCTAAACTCAGTTTTGTACAACGTTTCCACGTTGCTGACATCGACGCGCGCACGATTCACAATAATTAGATAGCCTTGAGCTGTGGAAGGAGAGAAAAAGGCTATCACTGTCCGATTCAAATGCGAGAATTCATAAAAAAACATTGTGCGAAAAGTCTTTAACTCGGGATAAGGCATGTCGCTGCTCTTGAGCTGCAAAAAATATAAGCAATGAAGAAAAAAATTTAAAACAGCGAACTGTATGCAGCTGTTCCAATGAGACGTTTAGCGAATTTTTCACCGAATCAAGCCGACAGGTTATGCCTAATTCAACTATCGCCTTAAACAAAAGCGGAACTTGCGTTTCATAAATGCCATTTATTCGCATGGAGCACATCTCGCAATTAAAATCACTAAAGCATAAATAAAGATTAAACTCAAATTACAGGCTTTATGAAAAACTATAAATTAAAAAAACTTTTGTTGCCAAATTCATACTTTAAGCGCGACGCAAAATGTGATTCGTCCACAAAAAATTCGTAAAGGTTCGAAAAGGGGCGCATTTTCGGTAAAATCTTTTGAACAGAACGACAATTGTCCGTGCTTCGCACATGGATATCGTCAATGTAAAACGTGCGTGGGACAACCAGGTTTATTCTCCGCAGCCCGTCATCGCCAAGCACAAATACCGTAAACTGTCCCGGCAACTTGGTCTCGGTAATCTAAACAATAAGTACAAAGACCTATACAATGCAAATTTCTGACCAAAAAAGTTTGCTTTTACTAAAGTTCAACTGTTAGTAAAATATTCGAAAAGAAACCTGTATAATATTTAACACATTTCTGTAACTCGAATTCCAACGTTTCGATAAAGAATTTTTGAACAACAGCCCATTCGTAGAGGAAGTAGTCAAAGCGTGCTCCTGATTCTTTTCTCTTCTCTCTTTGAGGTTGAACCGCCACTTGGCTTTCAAGTAGGACAACTAAACGACAACAAAATAAAAGCCAAAAAATTAATCCACAAACTACAGTAAGCCAATCATACCCATTCATTGAAGCCATCGGCAATCCAAGTTTTTTTGGTGTCAGGTTTTTCGCAGTTGGCCGCAATCGTCAATGCTACGGCCTTTTTACCCTTCGCCAAGAATTTTTTCCCCCTAACAGGCCGTTTCCAAAACTCATTCTTTTCCGAATCTACAAGTGATTTAGATTTATGTTAAAGGTATCATGCAATGCCACGCAGAAAAATGCGAATACTTTCTCGAAAATTCCAATTTTCTCCTCTTTTTTTTTTTAAAAGCAATTATATTTCAATTGTTTTTCCTTAGAAAACCAAACACGCAGAGGAGAAATCCGATAAGAGCAAAGCGCCCTTCCTATCCAATAAGCATAATTAAGCTCTGATCTATCCGAATGCCATAATTTAAAAAAAACTGACCAGTTTTATTATTAACAGGACACTCTTTTAAAACTTCAATCTCCCCAAAATCAGTTTTACTAGCATTTATATCGTCACGTTGACTGTCGTCGAAATCATTTAACGAAGCCAGGCCGTCATTTGCCGCTTCATCATCAAAATAAATGTCAGCCGCATTGCTGTCGTCGGATTTGTGGCGCTTACATGATTTCTTGGCTGCTTGTGAAAGCTTCGACGGAACCGTCGGATCAGTGAGCAGTCCTTGAAACAACGACACACTATTTTCGGTGTAATCACCGCTAAATTTTGAAGCGTTATTGCTGACACTTTCTTCGTCGTAGCCCAATTGTGGGAGTAGCCGTTTTCTGTTGGCCGATTTGGGTGTTGTGCTTTGAGACGCTCCACGTTCCGGCGTCGACTTTAGGTTATTGCTTTTGAACTAAACCAAAAGTTAAATAACCTCGGAGTTGATAAATTACATAACAATCATTAACAACACAGGAAAATTGAAAAAAAAAGAAAAGAAACCATGTCAGTGATTCGAGGCTGAGCGTGCATTTCAATCTTTTCGCGCCGCTTATTTTCAAGCCATTTTGGATGCGGCACTCTTGGCACTGGATTCGAGATGCCTTGCAATGCAGCTGGGATCGTAATAATTTTCTGAATACAACTGCCCACTCGTTCAATGTAATAATTCCAATCAATCAACTAAAATTGAAATAATCTCAAAATAACGCATTTGCAACTAATTTAAAAGAATGTGAACCTCACGAATTTCAATGTTGCCAACGGTCAACGACGTATTTTTGGTCCACTTGCGCAAAAAATGGCAACAAATTTTGGGGTCTGCTTGAAATATGGCAAGTGGGATTGTGCGCTCAGTCACCGGCGCGTCTTGTGGAAACTTGCTTACAATAAATTTGCACGCCAAACCCGCGTTCTTCACCATCTCGTCGCCAAGAAACTAAAAACCAACATACATATTGCTGCCAAAAAAAATTACTTACTTCTGCCAAACGCTTTGCAGTCGTAATGGAAGTCGATTTTTGAGCACCGTACTCTTCCAATTTTTTGGACATACTTCTGTTTTCGCCAATCAACTCGAATAGCTCTTCGTTCGGCAAATCGATTCCCTAACAGAATCTAGCATTTACAATGTCAAATATTCACCAAAATACCTTTGTGAACAAAATATCAATCCAGTAATCGGCCTCTTTTGCAACGTGCTCATATATTTCATTTAAATTTTTTCCTTTAAGGAACGCTTTGAAGACGGCCGACTGAAAGTGTTTGATGATGGCCAATTCACCCCGGCGTTTTACCTCAAAGCCTTTCAGTTCCGCCAAAGAGCCATCAAAGTTGAAAACCGCATATCTATACAGTAGATATTAAAAAAAATGATAGATCAACCGCTTACAACTGAAAAAAAGGTTAAAAAAAAAACCTTTTTTTCAACTTTTTTCCTTCCTCTTTTGACGCGGGTAAAATCATCGCCAAATAAGGGCCGTCAACTTCGAAAAAAATGGAATTCTTGCTAGAAATATTGTAACTGCCATCCGGCTCCAGGTTATGGTATTGGTCGTTGGTAAACTTGTCTTTCACCAATTCATTCAACATCGAGCCGGGATAAGAAACACTGACCTAAAGCATTAAAATGAGCGCTGTTGAAATAACTATGAACATGCAAGTGGGATAGGGTCCTAATCTACGCCTTAAATAAATAGGATCTAATGATTAACTAGTTATGTACGCACTGTGTTTCGTGGCAAAAAAATAAAATACAAATCGGTGCAAACGATTTTTTATTTTTATAAATACGAAACGAAACTTGAAAAGCTCCAAAAAAAGCACAAAAATAGCGGTATGAAACGAAACACATTTCTGGTATATATATTTTCTAAATAAAAGCCAAATTACGGTAAACTTTAAACTTTTAAGCAGCACAAACCAATTTTCCATTTTTCAATTTAAATTCGAAATTTTCAGGAAACGAAGAAGGCAACAGACACCAAATACCATCAGTATCCAATTCCAACGGACGCCCAATCCGTTCGACCAGCTGTCGCGCTTCTGTAATAATATTTGAGCCGGTATGGCACACAATGCCTGCCATTTCCATTGAGAACCATCTTGAGCCCTAAAAAAGCGGCAGAATAGCACAAACAAATAAAAAACGGCAAAACAAATTTAAACTTTTCTCATGGCGTAGCCGTAGAAAGAGTTTAAAATACATTTGTGCGCCAATTGTAATGATTCGTAAAGGACGACACGTGCTTGTGCTTGCTTTAGACCAGACAAATCGTCGGAGGGAACAGTTGCTTCTGCGTTCTTCGCTTTCTAATTAAATATAACAACAAAAAATCTCAGCAAATACAGAAGAAAAAAATGGCAAATACCTTTAAAAGGGCTTTGTAATCGTAACGACGATCTCGAAAAGCCAAAACAGTATCAACATAGAAAGCGTTTTCCCGCTGACAAATTGTTGTTGTGCGCTTTTCGACTCTGGTCAAATGTAATTTACCGTAAGCTTTTCTACAAAAATCTAAACAATTACAATTATATAATATCTAAGGTATTAGTAAATATTAAAAATATTCTCCAAAAACTTATTAAAAATCAAAAAAAAAAAGAAGATAAGTTTGACATTGTTCCCGGTGGCTGAAGGCTTACAAAATGTGGTCGAGTATTAAAGCTTGCCTAAAAAGGTATGTTATTGCTAAATGTAAATCTTAAAAAAAAAAAGCAAAATTTAACCCCAAGAATGATGCTATTTAAAAAATAAAGATATGAAAAACATAGTAATGGAATACGTTTAAAACCTCCAAAAGCTCCAAAATTTATTTAAAAAATTGCCTTGAACACGCTTCTTCTCAATTGCATTTCTTTCCTCTTGCAATAACAAGTGGAAAGCCTTTGGAGGCTTGCCAAATTTCTCCTGCTCCAATTGGTGCATCAAACGCTCGTATTCGCCACGAGTTGCAGGAACTAAAACACAATAAATTAACAAATTTAAATTAAATGAAAACAAGTAATACTCAATTCTCCACGCCAAACCCAGTTCATGTGCCTTTTGCATTTAGCGTCCGGTACATTGTATACGCATGCCAGACAATCTTCCTCCGTCACGACGGCCGGTGGCTACAAATGAACATAAATAAAACATAACTAATTTGAATGTTGTTTGAAATTAAACCTGTAGGCGATTTGTCAGAATAATATTTGGGTACATAGCACCTACGTCCAAGTGATAAATTTTGGGATTTTCACTGCAAATTGGATGCTCAATCAGAAAATCTAGTTGAACTTTCACTTTCTGACAAACGTTGTCAAAGTCAACAACGTCTTCCAGTGGAATTTCCATTTCGGTTACTAAAGCGTGTGCCATTGTAGACTCGGCCTTATCCTAAACATAGCGATTAAAGTGAAGTCTAAATTTACAAAAATAAAAATAAGAAACCCGCAAATTCGTAAGCGCATCAGCGTCAAGTCGAAAACGGCATGGCACATCAGCTCTAAACACACCAGACTCCAAGGCCTCCACATGTCCGCCCACATAGGTCTCGCTTTCTAGCAAATGGCCGTCCGACGTCATTTTATGATCCCGAGAGATTTGTTTGTTTGGGAAAATAATGTTTTTGTGAAACGCTTCAACCATCAATAATGCTTCGCACAACGTGCCAGAGCCTTTGCGCAAAACCTAAAAAAAATTCTGCATTTCACAATTTAAATAGCATAAATTGGCGTCATCTGGCGTCATACGTCATCTGGCCCAAGTGGAATTATTGTACACAGCGCAAAAATAAAAGGATGCACGTATTTCATGTACAAATAATAAGTTGCAACAGCGTCCGAAACCGAGTAATTGGCCAACGTTTTTGGGTCTCTTCGCGCCATATCCAACATTAATTCAGGGTCCAATTCAACAGGATCATATCGCAACTTTGCCTTGGTTGTTGCTTTTAAGCCTTGACTTCCCATCGGCAAATAACTGTCTCGAACCACCCACCTAAAACAACAAACTCAAACACAAATAAATTAAAAAATCGTTAAAAACATACTTAAAGGCATCCATGTGAATACAATTATTGTGTTTAAATTCATCCTGAGAGTCTTTGAAAAAGCCCGTGTAATCTTTCATTGAAATTTCGTGTTTCGTTGCGCGCGTCTCAACAAACGGCCTTAAAAAATCAATTAAACAGCAATTAAACATAAAACTAAGCACACCAATCAAAAAAGTCGCCATTGTACGTCACCATAATTGACGGCTTTACTCTAAGCAGATGGTCAAAAAATGTTTTAATCAATGCCTTTTCGTTGGGCTCATTAAACACATGGAATTCTCCTTTAAATTCGGGCTTCGGAGAATATTCAAAGTCATCCACATTTTCGGACACAATCTCACGATTAGTAATCAAAAAACCGGTACCGTCGATCATATAGGATATCATTATAATTTGATCAACCTCACTGTCAGGAAACTTTAGGGGCAATTTTGTCGTTTCAATATCGAATGCGCACACCTAAAGCAGTGCAAATTTATAAAATTAGTAAATAATGCATAAATGGGAACTTAATAAAACAAAAACAGACCACGGGATCTGGCGGAGTGACAACATTTTCATTTCTTTTAATTGACGGCAAGTGTGTCGCTGGGACACGACCAACCACAATGTACCAAAGCCCAGCAAATATTTTCTCATCTATGCACACACGCATATGGTACGGAAGGTCGTGCTCTCTAAGTAACAAAATATTGATAATCAAAACCCTCTTGCTGTGTTTTATTTATTAAAGAAAATATACTGGGATTCTAATCCAGCTACAGTACACTATAAATAAAACTGAATTTGTGTTCCCCAATTACTCAAACCCTTGTATCCATGAGCTGTACCGTATAACAGTCACAAAATTAACTATAATTAATACAACAAAATTAATACAAAGTTTAATTATTGGAAACAAAAATAAATAATACCGAATATCAATAATTTGTTCGCTAACGTCTGCCTCGCAATCCTTGTGCCCAGCGCCCAAATGCCTTAAAAATAAATTACAAAATCATGACAGCTAATCAAATAAATACACATACTCAGCCAACATTGTTGAATAGTCGTTTAAATTTTCTAATCGCTCCTTGTTTTTGCGTATTAAAGGACTCATTTCTTTTTTAAACATTGATAATTCAACCGTGCTCGGAAAAGTGACTTTTAAAAAGACACTCTTTAGCCCAAATAAATGATTTTTCTAAACCAAACAAAATAATAAAAACAAGAAAAAATCAAAAATTAAATTACCAAATCTAAGTCTTCCTTTTTTACAATTTCAATCTTCGCAAAACCATATCTCGTAGATAAATAAGCAGACACAGCAAACTCTTGACCAGTTGTAGAGCTTACGTACAGATAAGGTTTATATGGGTATGATATCTACAAGAATTATTAATTTAAGATAACATCAAACAAAATAAAAGAAAACCTTAAATCTGTCGCCATTCTCCTCCAAAAAATAAAAATCAGTCACCGACAATATGGATTTAGTGGAGTCATCAAAAATTTCAGCCTAAATTTAAAAATGTAAATTCAAATTATTTAAAAAATATGAAAAACTACAAACCGGTTGAAAGTTTACAAGCCATGCAATTTTTGGCGCAGATTCCGTATACCTTTGATAATCAAAAATAGAATCTACAATTTCGCGTTTTCTAATAATCTCCAATCGTTGTTCATTATTGACCGCATCTGTCATCTTCTAAAAAAAATTCAAGACGTGTTGAAAATAAACCACATTTAAAAAATATTTATCGAACAGTAAAAACAAAGCGTAAAAAATTTTTTAAGTCGTTTTAATTAAAAAATAATACAGGCAACTAAACAAATTTCATCTTAAACTCTTCGTGAATGTTCCGGCATACTTACAAAAATTTTGGCAGTTTTTGTAGAATTTGGAGAATTTTAAAAAAATAATAAAAAAAAGGATATTTTAAAAATTTTTAATTGCGCCAAAAACACTTTGTGTTAGGACAATCTAAAATTAAAATTTTACAACAGTTAAAAATATAATCACTTGATGCGTCAAATTTTGCATTTAATTCGTAAAAAGGTAAAAACATCTTTGCTTCACGTGCGTTTTAAAGAATTAATCAGGTTTTTCCACAATTAGTCAAAGTGTTCAAGAAATACGAAATAAATGCAAAATTGTTTTAAGGGCATTTGATCGAATTAATCAAATTTTGACATTATGCACCATAAAAATTTTCCTTTAAAAGAATTAAATAGCACAAAACATAGAGAGCCACGTCGAACTCTTAAATATTATTTATGGACACTTTTGGTTGATATTTGAAAGACAGAAAATCAAAGTTACTAGCTGTCATTACTGCTATTATAAAGAATTCGATTTCTCGAACTTATGTTGTTTTTTAAAAAAAATTACAGTGAAAACATGTACATACTGAAAAAACAAAATAAAGCTATTATTATAAGCTAAAAATTTGTTTTCCTAAAATTTTAGGAATATATGTTGTGTTGAAAGCGTTATTTTTGTGTTAGATATTTTAACATTAAACAAATTTTGTTTTATTAAAAATAATAAGTTATCAGTTATCTGGTAAAAATTTTCCACATGATCGATTTCGCTTTTCTACACTTTCCTTTCTTATCTACTGGCGGCGAATACTGCTTTAAAATTTCTTGAAACCTTTGGTAAAGTTCGTCTGTCTGTTTTTCCGATTTCTAAATAGTTTAAAATTATTTTTAGCCCTACTAACTCCTTATTTTAACGGTTACCCGATTGAAAATGAAAAATTGTAAAATTCCATTTTCGACGAACCATTTGAGGAAGAGTCGAGTGTCGGCGCAGGGATGCGCCTGTACAAATCGCTTGCGATTTCGCACCGTTAAAATGTCGTTGCCAAAGCGTTGGTAATGACCGAATAGTTTGGCGTAAAAGATCATTATGCGCTAAACTGAGAGTATCTATTAATGTAAAGCCGTTTTAAACTTTTTGGATCATATTGATTTTGGAGTGAAACCAGTGAAAATTTTTTGTAATAAAGTTAAATGTAATTTCTTCCACTAAAAAGTGACTTATATTTACTGAATCTTTAACATGAGACTTTACAAAATAACCTTATATTTATTGTAATTTATTTTTACTCCGAAACAGTTAATGTTTAATTTCTAAATTTTTTACTTATTTCTGGCATCTGAATCAGTGCTTGGCTTTGGTGCTGGAACAAAGTAAACACTTTTTCACCAAAAAAAAACAAAAAAAAAACATGAAACAAAAATATAAACAATTTGAAATAAATCCACAAGAATTATCACAACCACTTAGGAAATTAAAAAGTAATAACTAATTATATTTATGAATACAGTAAAAATTACAGTAATTAAGTACAGTAAAAATCTATTTGAAATTAAAAAAGACAAAATCTTACTTTTTCAATTTTATAATCGGCTTTTAGCGGCTTTTTTACAGGCAGCAGCGTTTTGAGCGATTGCACAAGTTCCATAATGACTGGTTTCGGAAAGTCCATTGACGACGCATAGCTAAGCAAAATTTTTATGTTTTGTTCACTGGTAAATGAATTGTGAGTAGATGGCATAAGGTACGGTAATATTAAACCGCGCTCCACGTCCACCACTGTAATATCTTCCTTAACCAAATAATGATATAAACGTTTGCACAAAGAATATCTTATTCAAACAAAATTTATGAATAAAAAATTGCTTACCTGAATTCCAGGCAAAGGACATAACAAATCCTTTATTCGGTTTAAATTATACCTAAAAATAGGTTGAATCTGTAATTAAATAAGTGAAAAGCAAAATCAAATTTTTATCAAAGCTTGAAATTCCGATTAACAAAGCGAAAAAACATAATGCCAAATTTAAGCATTTTTTACTATTTTTTAAGGTTAAATTAAATATATCAAGTAAAAAGACCTTAATATCCCGCAAATGTATGGAGTTGGATTAAAGCAAAGTTCGGTTTGTGAGTCAGGCACAATAGGAATTAGTGTATGCGGCCATTCTAGAGGAGCCAAAAGTCGGACAAAACTTTGTACAGCAAGCGATACTTCAGTTATCTAAAAAATGAAAAAAAATTTCAAATTGGCAAAATGACAAAAAGCTAACAAAAATTTACGTTTGCGCCTGTTACAATAATTCGTTTTTCGGCCAAAAGACTTAAAAAAATGAATACGGTATTTTCCACACCAAATTTTTGAATTGTAATAGTTGAGACGGCGCCACGCGACCATTTTGACGAGGGCTCGTTGGTCTCAAGAGTATTTGGTATGACGTATTTGGAATGACGATATGACTCTTCTAAACAATTTATTATCGTAAACTTTTTAATTTAAGCGCCTCTAAAATAAAAATAAGAAAAATTGAAGCACTTAACTATGGTAAACCAGATATAAGATAAAACCGTTACCTTTTTAATATTAGCGCCTACAAAATAAAATCTGAGTAGCAGATATAAAGGGTATCACACAAAGACAAAAAAATTAAGCAATATAATTAGCTGATATATTAATTGCATAGACAGAGGAATAATAACTAAAACACACCTGAGGTAGTTAGTCGGAGATTCAATAAATCTTTACACATTGCATAAAGTTTGGTACTGTCATTTTGTATGTTCACCACAAAGTCGGAAGCAAGGCGGTGAAAGAGTGCTTCTTGCGAGTAGTGAGAAGCAAAAACTAAGACAGAGTACTCTCCTGAATTGAAAAAAAATGGCATAAAACAAATTTATCATTATACAAATTAAGAACTTGTAAATATATAAATACCGTAGTTTGAAAAGCATATAGGAATATATTACCATTTTTGGCGTTTGGCTTGCTGGCTGTCTCATCTTTTCTGTCATAAGCTCTCTTCCACAAAAATTTAAAGCAATAAGCGAAAGTTCTAAAATAACATATTAAATAAGAATTGTAATCTACTCTTCCAATAAAACACCCAGTACTTTAAAATTTTGCTAAAAACTGGTAAATATAATACAGTAAACCGATTTTACCGATCGCCCTTTTCATTAGTTAGTACAACCGGAAACGCTTCCAAATCCTCTTTCCTCTGCACAGTACTCTTCATAAAATCGGGGTAAAACAATGGAGGCGGAAATTTTTGCAAGTTGGAGCCGATCGGCGGATATGCAAATTCTATCGCGGGAATGTATTCTGATGATGAAGTATTAATGCAAGCGCGCTCATACTCACTCGCTTTCGATCTAAATGTTTAATGGAATATTAAGGCGATTAGACAAACTTGAAAAATGGGCCAAACCTAGGCTTAAGGCGAATAATGAGAATCTGATGAATGACGACAGCATCCTCTTCTTGTAGCCTTTTAAGCTTTTCACAATATTGGTTTGTTGTCCGACGACGAATTAGTCGAGCGCGCCGGACTAGAGAAGAGTTTAAGTGAATCTGACGAATAAGTGACGCCTTCTTTTTGACCTAATTATGTTATTGTAATGTAAACTTAAAAAGTAATCAATTTGTTCTTAAAACATATTTATGCAAAGGCAAGGCTATCAAATTTATTCAATCCCACTATCATTGTAGATCGAATTTTTTAGTTTAAAAATGCATTCTAAAATCTTACAGTTTTTTCCATGAAGCAATAAATAAAATTAATTTGTCATTATTTTGGAGTCGTAAAGCTCTAAAAATAAAAATATTGTACTATAAAATGCAAAATAAGTTGAAGTTACAATGGACATAAAAACTAAATTATACCAAAAAACAATGCTGCACGCTAGAATTTATAAAGCGCAAAAACATGAAATGTATAAGTAAAGTAATGTGAAACAGATAATATCAACTTTGCATAACATACCAAATTCATAAATCGTATCATAGCTATAATAGAGTGGCACAAGTTAAACAAACTTACAATATAGGAAAATCTATTATTAAATTGTGTAAATTCTGAATATACATACACTTTTCGGTTTTTAGTCTAAAATTGTTAAAGAAAAGTTGATTGCTAGAAATTAAAGCTAGAGATTAAAATTTAAAAAATGGTCCAATTAATTATTTTAACTGATTTAGAAATACACACAAATGTTCAGAAATATTCTTAAAATTTACAGGGCCATTGTTCGATTAAAATAAAATCGATTACCACTACCAAAAAATAACAATTTCAAACAAAATGTCGGAAAAAAATTATATGTTATTTAAATGGATGAGTTCAAACATTTTGTTGTTATAAACTAAATTATTTTCCGATGATGTTCATGATGATATCAAATTGATAAAAAAATTGAAAAAAAAACTTTGAACACTCTCAGAGAAATAGCTCTCTGCAATGTTTATGAATTTTCCAAAATGATCTCTCTTACATTTAGAACAAATATACACGTATGCGTTGAAAGAGCTAAAACATTATTTTTCAGTTTTCTTTTAACTGAAAACATAAATAGTAAAATAATGACTTTATAAATACATGTGGACTCCAATGACAGAAACACTTTCATTAAGAGTGTGTAAATTTACTCCACAATTTACAGTAGATCTGCATAAATTAAAGAGAAAATGTAGTAAAAGTATCACCGGTGATTCATTCTTAAATTCATTCATTACTGTTCTTTGTACATGTATGTGTAATATTTGAATTTAAATTTTAAAACATTCTTAATTAAGTGTTTTAAAGTAAAAAAAGTGTTGTTGCTTACCTTAAGTAAAATTAATAAAAAGCGCTTTCCGAATTCTGGATTCGCAAACTTTATTTCCTACCGTGTCATATGGCTCAACTTGGCTCCGTGATTTTCTCTTGTTGAGCTGAACTAAGAGTCAAATTTATTGCACTCATTCTTAGCGGAGAAATCTATTGGAGAAATCCGCATGTGTTTTTCATACGCACATGTAGGAAGCAAAATTTTATTGATACGTTGAAAAAAAACATTAACAACCGTTTTTTGGAAATAAATCTCAAAAAAATTTATAATGTTTTTTTATCAATTAAACCGTTCAGTCTGCACAAGAGCAATAATAATTATTAATTTCTTTTATGTGAACCATTTTGTTCAATACACACTGAACCAAAACCCAATAGAATTAAATTTTTCAATAAAAAAACATTAAAAAATCAACAATTTCAATTAAAATTAAACGCCCGTTTACATAATGCTCGACATAAAAAATTGCAACATCACATCCACATGAATATTAAGTAGATGTTCGAATACATACTGATTACACAAATTAAAAAAAAAGAAGATAAATGATAAGAAATTGTTTGGCGCTGGTTTTGGCACCGAGTATGCTGGAAAACACAAATGTTGTTTCACAACATCATCGATATACTACGTACAGTTTCAGTAAAAAAATAAAAAATATCAGTTGCAAAAATACCGTAAATCACAAAATAAATGATAACCAAAGCATTTTTTATTTGAACACATTCACTTTTTTTTAATTTGGTTAACATCGTGAAAAAAAAGCAAAGAAAACCCATTACAATAGCAGTGATGTACGAAATAGTTTATCACATATAGACGTACCCAAAGGCGTACATACATATGTGTGGACTTATGATTATACATAAAAACACAACACTGCTTTATAAATAAGATGAATCAAAATACAAATTAATACAAAACATTTTTGTTTTGACCAAAAGCAATTAAATTGAATTTAGTGCAGCTAACAACGACATTTTTAATAATGGGACGGTAGCGTTTATAAAATATATAAATTATGGTTGAATGTTTTCTTTTTTTTATTTTTTTTTTAAATATTGTTTAAAGCTCAATCAATACATACTTAAAAGCTTTCTACATACATTAACTTGGTGATTTATCAATTAAACGGCTCAACAAATAAGTAAGCCCAAAAAAGGTACAATAAAATAATAAGAATAAAAAGCATTTAATCGGAACACTTAAAGACAGAATTATGTGGTCAATAAAAAACTAGGTTATGATCTCATAAACGTCTCCAAAAAAATTATGCACAACCAAAGTTGCACCTTCATTATAAAAAAAAATAGCTATACACATAATTGTTTAATTGAAAATCGACTGCTTGAAAAACCGCAGCTGAACAACGCCCGTCGTCACATAGACTGCAATACAAATCGATGAACGCACAAAACCATTGCAGAAAGAAAACAAAAAAAATATACATAAAAATTGTCCTTTTTTCAAACAAAAAGTTTTATTGCACAGGCCATATCAGACATACACATTATTCTTTTTATAAATTTTAATTTTTTCAATTTTTTTTTATAATTTTCTGTTTAATTACACATGTGGACAAAATTTCAACCAAAAATTTTTTTTTGAAAAAGCTTTATTTGTTTTTTTTACAAAATATGTATTACAAAATTTTAATAATATGTAAAGACAGGACAATGCAATCGGACGTTTAGTAGCACTAATGACTTTTTTTAAATTTATTTCATTTGTGTTTTTTGGACAGTTTTCAAATTAATAAATTTTATGGCGTAATGTAAAAAATTTGAATATATTTCCAAAATAATTGTCAAAAAAAAATTGTCAAAAAAGTATTTTTTTGAACCATATAAACGCATGCATAATGCCGATAAAACGTTGTCCGTCCGCTTGGCGCGTGATGCAAAAAAAGGAAGAGAATAGAAATATCATCTAATATGGTAACCGGCAGAATAAAAATGGAACAAACCAATAAACTTGGTTTAAGTTCACTTGAGGTAATTTTTTTGGCTTTTTTTGAACTTTAAAACTCATTTTTTTGGTTTTATGTTGTAGAGCATGTTTTTTACGTGGAATAAACGTGTTTTCAATTTTTATTTAATGATATTTGTAGGCAGAGCCAACTATCAAATTCTTTATACGAGTGTTCTATTCTGAAGTTTGGCGAGCCTATCATTTCTGACAACTCTTCTACTTTTATAATTATATTTTAATTATATATTTTGAATTATTATAATATTTTAATGGAGTTTTATGATAATTATTTATTGTAACAATTTTATCAACATTTTATGACAAAGTTGTGGTCTGATCAAAAAATAGTTATAATTTTTGATTAACTAAGCAAAAATTATTTAGTCTGAAAAAATATGAGTAAAATCGGTAGAGAAATCACCGAGATATAGCGTTGACAAGTAGAAAACAATGTAAAATTAAAAGCTTTTAGTTAAAAATTAAAAAAAAAATTTCCCGTCATTGAATAAAACAAACTAAAAAAAAAGTCATTCGTAGGTAGCCCTTGAAGTTTTTAGCTGAGCAATGGGTTTTTCATTTCGCGAAAGTCTTCAATCAATTTTCGTACGCTTTGACGCTATAAATTGAAAAATTTTAAATTTACATTTTTATTATCAACTTCAATTTTTGATAACTAGGAAGTTAATTTTGGACTAAAGCTTCTTGTCTTTACTCTTAGTATACATGTACTTGTGCATTTGTCCGGCGCCTATACCAAAAAAATTAATTAACTTGAATCAGCGGAGTAATAGCAATTCCATCAACAATCACGCATTTGCCTTGGTCCTGCAACAAACTTTGCTCGTCATTGCTTAGTGCGTCACGGTTTTGCCGTGCCACGTTAAGTAGCCAGCGCTCGGCCTGCGCAATTATCGCGTCGCGTTTCAACCAAAAATGGCGTAGAATGACGTCGCGAAAATACGGCGGCGGATTACGGTATTGGTCTCCAATAGCGCACAACAACGTCGCGTTTTCCACGTGGGAGTTGTAGCGTTTCGTAAAAATGTTTCCCTCTGGCGTGCCTTCAAACTTTTCAAAGCCTGGTTCGTTGAAGTAGGGGTGCTTGACAAATATTAAGCCCTGAAACAGAAAAAAAACTATCAGACCTTAATCTTATTGAGGTTAGTTGACTACTGTCCTTAAAATTATAGTAAATAATCAAGTATAATTTGTAACAGCACAAATTTTGGCTTGGAGGCTTCGAGAAAATATTTTAAAGTACAATCTAAATTGTTATTAATAGCTTTGATTCTGAATACAAAAAATAAGTATTGGCATGTTTTATAAACATTTAACTAGCCATGTTAAGTGATGTGCTCTAAAATCCAAAAATCACCAAAAATTCTGTCTGATTCGCCGTAATGGCAACACATGCCAGCCAAACTGCAGTATGTCAATTTGGCTGTCGTAATTTTAAGGTGTTGACATTGCCGCTAAGTGATCCGCCACAAAATAAGATAGTGTACTTGACCACCTCAGTATATTAAATAGCTGGTAAGCAAAGCGGACAAAAAGACTCACGGACAATAACATTCGGAAAAAAACTCGCAAAATTTAATTCGTATAACTGTATAAAGTATTGCAAATTTTTATTATCATTATATTTAATAATATTTGCATAATAAGGTAAATTTTGAGTTGTTTGCAAAATTAAATCCGTTCCTTTTGTTCGCGTCTTTTTGTTCTCTAATCTCAATGTGAAATACTATCAAAACCTCTAACACTAATTTCTAATGTTTTACTCTTTTTGACAAATACATTTTTTAACAATGTCAAAAAGCATTACCTGAATGCTGATGAGGACCTGTAGAAGCGAGCAAAAGGAGTTCCATTTTTCTTCCGGGCGTCCCTCCCAGGTGCCCAGTATTGAAAGACAAATTTTACCATCACTAAAATTAATCACAAAATTTTTGAAAACATTTTATAGTTTTGCTTTAAAAAAATATTAAAAAAATGAATATAAGGCAGTTTAGACTTTGGGCGCAAATCATCACTGAAATTCACAAGTCCAAAATTAATTCCAAAAAAATTAATTCCACAAGTCCAAAACCAAATTTAAACTTTTTTTCCTATTATAAACTTTATAAAGTAATTATTGTAGGCCTCTAACATATTAATTAATTAATACCATACAAATTGAATACCTTTTTTTGTGGGGTCAATCATTCCACAATAATATAACCCTACTTTTATAATTGTTCACCTACATTTATTCTTTCACAATTTAGAGTTATCAGAACTCACCTATGCAATGCATACCAGATAATTATGGTCGTCAAGTCTTACAGCTTCACCCTTTGTGTTCTTTGTTCACACGTGTTTTAATTAATTTCATATAAAAAAAATTCACCACTGTTTAGTTTTAAGCGCTAAGATTAAAATTATTCTTTAATCTTAACAAAACGATGAAAAAATTGTAAATAAGTTTTTATTTATGTATGCAAATAATAATTCCACTCAATTTTTTTTGACTCAACAAATTATAGACAATGTTGTAGTCAACAATGTGGTTTTGGCTAGGCTCTAAGGAATGCCACCAAAATAAATAATGTATAACACATGCTGGCTTAAAGTTTGAAATTTGTTATTTTTTACAAACGCAACATTTTTGTATTGGCTTGAAAGCTGAATTATTACCCTTTTATCTCAAATACAATTCATTGCAATAACATAAATCTGAACTTGTACATTTTAAATATTAAAATTGCTTGATGAAGCGCCAATAATAATTTACAAGTTTTAAGCTTCAAAAAATTGTAAAAAAATCTGATCTTTTCGAATTTGCGCCAAACCTTAACATTGTTGGCATTGTGTTGTTTGTAATAAACAGTGTCAACGCCACTCAAAAGTGTAAAAAAACTGTTTAGAAATATTTTCGCTAATTGTGGCATACTGTTGTCTATCTACACATCTTTTTTGGTTTTTTTAAAACCGCCTTTAAATCAACTATAATATTTAGTCGGCATTATTTTAATGCCGTGAGTGTCTCAGCTTTTAATTCAAAACAAATATAAATTTACAATTTTAATAAAACCGATTAAATATAATCGAACATACCATATCAGTTACATTAAAAACTACTGTACAGCAAAGCGTTGATTTTTTTGTGGTTGTTTGTGCTTTATTTAAAAACTTTTAATATTGCGTTAAAATCTAAACCTTAATTTTATTTTCAAAACAAAATAGAAAAATGGACGTTTTTTAAAAATGTAATCAAATGAAAGGCAAACCTGTATAAATTGGGGTTGAAACGAATGTTTCCACCGCCAGTAGTCAGGAACGTGCATTTGGGCGGAGAGAATGGATAATTGGTCGGAAAGAAAATGTCGAATTCGAACAGTCCATTTTGATAAGGCGTGTCGTCTGGTCCCGTTATTAATACCTAAAGACAATTATGTTTTAGGTTTGCGAACAAAGAGACGTCAGACAAAGAAATTGTTCAGACAAAAAAAAAGCACTTGGACAATAAAATGCTCACAAAAAAATGCTCGGACATTAAAGAGAAAAAAAGTTTTAGACAAAAAAGGTTTAAGCAAAGTAATGCAGACAAAATAATGCCAGAAAAAAAATCTCAAACAAAAAATATGCAGACAAAGTAATATCGATAAACAGACGCCGGACAAAGAAATAAAACGAAAAGACGATTTTTAAATAGCAAGTTTGGAGACTTTTTGTCCGTGCATCTTTTTGCTTTGTTTAATTTGTCCAATGTCATATCGTCCTAGAGCCAAATTTTTATACATATTAAAGCGTCTTTTCAACAGTGCAATTAATACTTTGAGCATATCGCATCGCATCTCGTCCATACATACAAAAATGGAGTTGCTGTCATTCAAAGGCAGAGAGTTGTGCATTGAAGCAAGCTCCTTGGCAATCCGCGCCGTCCGATCTTTGGATGATGACGAAAATGGGTTAGACTGACGCAACTCTTTTTTGTAGCTGAAGCCGTAAATTGGCTTATTATTGTCGTTGATTAGCCTAAAATGAGTAAATTGTAAATAAGTTTTAATTAATTAATGTCCAATTTTGATAGGACTTCCATCAAAAAATAATTTCATTTTTGCATTTTGTTAGTAATTATCTCATTGTTGGAAATGTTTGGTTTTTTAAATGACAAATTTATAAATAATAATTGATTTATGAATTATGTCATATATATTTATATAGTACAGTTTTTCTACAAGGGCCCTAGAACAAAAAGGCGCAGACAAAAATAACACCGAAAAAAAAATGTACATACAAAAAAACGAAAAAAAAAAAAATTAAATTAAGGACAACGCAATAGTTTTTTTTTTAACTTTTTGACTCGAATACAGAAAACAAAAGAATGAAATAAAACACATGCACTTAAAAGAACTGAAAGTCAATTTGAATTAAAAGAGTGGTTGCGCCGCAAATCTCAAAGGGGCAAATAGCTCAGCCTAATAACTATGCCTCAAAAGCGCATTTGTGTATACAGTCAAACCTCTCTATAAGATACTTTTTAAAAATTTACCCCGGCTATTTTTTTTGCAAAAATTTTTTGGAGTCTTAAGATACATTCTCTATAAGATACTCTTTCCTAGGTGTATCTTATAAAGAGGTTCGACTGTAATTTTTAAAGCTTTCAGGGACTTTAATTAACGGACCAATATGAATAATATAATAAAATAATATAATATAATATAATATAATAATGTTTTAATATAAGTATATTATCTGTTCTAATACTCCAATTCTGTCCCAATGAATATTGCCTGTCTTAATCCATACTGTCTGTTCCAATTAATATTGTTGGTCTTAAGACAAACTGTCTGTCCAATTGCATGTTGTCTCTCTCATTCATCGCTGTGTAACTCGAACAATATTGTCTGTTTCAATGCATAATGTCTGTCTTAATCAATATTGTCTGTCCCAATGCATATTGTCTGTCCCAAACAATATTGTCTGTCCCAAACAATATTGTCTGTCCCAATCATTGCAAAAATTCTTGCCTGTAAATAAAAAACTGAAAGTCCCGAAGACACTTTGTGTAAAGTTGACTAAAAGCAATTTTATTTTCTGCAGCTGTCTGACTGTTACAAGATGATTCCTCTTCCTCCTTATACTTGTCACAAATGCCAACCAACTCTGGCATTGTCTTTGTGTCTGCGTTTGGCAATTCCACATCAGCGCAGTTCATCGAAAAGAACAAACTATTCTCATAGCGTTGGACCATTGTTAGAATCACCTAAAACCATATTCCGTGTACCTTTATCACAAGACCAAACGTTAGTCAATTCTAAAAAGATTACGTCGGTCAACTCGTTAATTTTCCGAATGAAATTCGTAAAGACCATGTCCGGTGAAATGTGGCCACGCAAAATTTGCGGGTAGGTGTTCAACGTGTCGCAAAACTTAGGGATCATATCTTTGGCTATTGACTTGCCGCATTCACGGGTGCTCATCAAACTCGGCATGAGGGCGGGAATCAATGAAAAGCCGGAAGTTAGCTCAACTAAGACCTAAAATTAATTAGAACAATGAGTTGGTGTTTAACAAATTTGATAAACCGTATTTTTTCAAATGGGATCACCCTTCAAGAGACAAAGTTGTCCATTCATTGAACTCCCAAAAAATCCCACCTCACCATTAATGTTCTCCAAATCTCTTCTAATAATTAAACCCATTTGCTCATTTAATTTTTTTAGAAACAATTTTTTTTTCATAAAGCGCGATGGGCAAAGAAAAATACACAGAAAAAGGCTTGATGGCCAAAAAGACAATTAAAATGATTTGTGGATTTGAAGAGCGGATGTGTAAAATGTTTTTTTTCCACAATCATCAATTTTTGGATGCGTTAAACCTCCCATCTCCAGTTAAAGCCTCAACAATTGAATTATCTTCTATAACATCCCTAAAAGACGATAGAGCCAAGATCCTCAATAGCTGAAAACCCCCTCATTAACTAAAACCCTTTTTCAATAACCAACAAACAGCCAAACCCTATAAAACCAATCAGCGCAAATAAGTCATTAAAACGCAACAACCAATTAACCTGATAAAAATCGATGTGTTGGCTGACGTCAAACACGCTGTCATTGTTTAAGTAATATTCGATGATAGTGAAAATTTTAGAGTTATTCAAAATTTCGTCGTAAAATTTGGTGCACAAATGCGGGTTGTCCTCTTTGACGTAAGCCGGCTGGATAAACTGTAAGCTGGAAGTTTGGGTTTTGATTGACTCACAAATTTTTTCGTAGTGGGCGTCGCCCCAAAGAAATGCGTTGAGCGCGCTTAACAACCACATCAGATGTTCTTTCTGTGTAATGCGTTCCTCGACAGCCCGCTCAATGTCCCAGTGGGATTTGGTGGAGCCGCGCCCAAATCCAACTCCCCGCGAGTTGGTCGATAAAGCGTTGGAAATGTCGAGCGGCACTGGATTTGATCCAACAAAGTTTTGCGTGGATGAATCCTGACGCAATTTATTGGGACTATATTGTTTTGCAGCTAAATCGAGAAGATTCGAATGGTTTTTAATAAAAAGCTGATTAGTTGGTCTTCTTCGACGACTGTTATTATATGTGGGACGTATTCGATATTCCAAATTGCTGTGGTCTCTAATTAAATTGCACAACTGGCGCAGCACTCCAATTTCTATGAATTTTTGCTTCTCATGTGACGACGATTCAGTCATGATTCTGAAAAGCGTAGACTTAGCGTTTTTCAGTATTAAACCCGATTTGCTGATGCAATTATTTTTTTTACATAGTCTAATGACTCGGGCTTAGGTTAAAACATCGAGTATACATATACGTCTTCCTTATGAAGTGAAGCTTAGGCTTAGATTTAAATCAATGCATTTAATTACCGTGACAAAATTTCTAATAAAAAAAAAAATCTTACGATATCACTCTAAGCATTGAACGCATTTTACAGGACTGTTTGTCTAAAAGACACTTCAAGCTCTCCCCCGCCGTTATAGCCTCATCGATGATTGGCTCGGGACTGGACGAAAGTGAAGTAAAGGTGAAGAGAAGCCCGACGTCGACGGTGATAACGATATCCCTGATCCCATTTTTAAAACTTCAATTCAAAATGAAATCGGTTCGTCTAAGCGGCTAATCGCTTAAAATCGAATAAAAACTAAGCAAATTCAACGATTAAGGTAAATATTTCTTAAATAATTTGTCGTGAATAACTTCGAATAAATAATTCAGAATATTGCCAAGTAAATATAAGTTTTATTTGAATTTAAAAGACGCAGTCAAGAAATAATTCAAAAAATTGTGCATGTGAAAAAGAAAGCCTTTTGACAATTAAACTTTATTCTCACAATTGACCTAAAAGAAAAAAATTTTTCAAACAATTCAGCAAATTTGTTAATCAAAACAAATATTTTTAGATGAAATACAAAAGCTATTTAGAAATATTAAAAAAAAAAATGTATTCTCGCGTACAAATTTTGTACAAAAAATAGCGATTTGTGAACGGTGAAAGCAGTTTTTTTGACAAATTTGTATATAAACAAAGTCGTTAAGTGGCAAAACGTTTCCTGTTGAAGCGCTGGTCTATCAAAGAAGAAATATGGTATTATAGTACAAATTAAAAGAATTTAAGTTTATTAATAAATAAATGTTTTTTGAGCATATCATTTGTATAGTAATAAATAATGTGTGCTTATTGATTTTTATAACGTAAAAAATGAGAAAGCATAAAACTCTGTTAAAGGTTAAAATCTAGACAACATTATTTGCTATTCTAATCAGTTATCAATAACTTAAACGTATTAACTTAACGTGTTATAATTTCACTGACAAAACACTCATGATCTTAAATCTCATTCTTTAAGTAATGCTCTTTATACTCTAATTGACCACAAATTTTTCAAGCTTCGGTATATTCGATGCATTGTTTTATTTTACTTGCATATGCATAATAACTCGTCTCATATAAGTGAACCGACTAAGTGCTTAAAGACAATTGGTAAAAGTCATCAAAAATGTTTATTTAGCTGATAATGATAACAAAAAAACGAAAAAGTTTTCACATATATTAGGCATCAGCTAATTTTGGCCGTTTTATTTTTTAAAAAATTTTTTAAAATTGGCTTTTTGATATTCAATTTTTTGCAATTTCATTATTAAAAGTACAATTCCACGTGCCAAAAAAACGAATCAATGAGAAAAAATATAATTGATTCATCATCATTATCCGCCCATATTCTTTATGCTATCATACAATTAGTCGCTATAATATTAAAATATACTTTTATAATAGCTAACTAACGGTTAAATTTATAATTTTTTTGTGGAATAAAAAAAAGTGAATACTTGATTCTAA
The DNA here is from genome assembly GCA_035044305.1 of Drosophila nigritarsus. Classification (NCBI taxonomy): domain Eukaryota; kingdom Metazoa; phylum Arthropoda; class Insecta; order Diptera; family Drosophilidae; genus Drosophila; species Drosophila nigritarsus. Next base: position 29,595 of record JAWNMF010000610.1, read on the forward strand.
ATCCTCAAGTTTATTTATGTATTTACGTTTAGGATGCAAGCGCAACTACATTACAATAGAATATTACCTGCATATTTGCAAGTCTTAAATAGGTTTTATTTTGTGCGCTAAAGTAATTAATAAGAATATTGTCTATTCGACGTGCTTTAGGCAAATCTATTTTAAAAGTTGGAAAACTTTTGTTGTTTCCTTGTTTACGCATTCATTCAACTCTTATTTTGATAATCGAAAATTATTGATACAAAAATTGTTATCTTAATTAGTGTAAGTAAACACATTTAACGGATTTATTAAAGTATACGTAATGTTTAGTTACTTAAAAGTAGATTTAAGCGCTTACGCGATTATAAATACAAAGAATGAGAAGAAGGAAAACATTTTTACTTAAACAATGGGTAATGGTGTAATAAGTTTTTTCATTGTTCATGCTGTTACCACTCTGTCTCTTACGCCAATAAATTTAATAATACGGATTCAAAAAGTAGACTCACAGGAATAACCGAAGAATTTGGTCATCACCGAATTGACTAAATTCCATTTTATTTTACATTTTATAAATGCGTTGAAAACAATAAAACAATCAAAAAAACTTGGCGCTTGACACTTTAAACCACTTTTTTATAACATTTTTTTTACCTTTAGCCCAAAAGAAAAAAAAGATCATAAAAAAGGAGTTAAAGTGGAGCCAAGAGTTGTTTTGATTATTTTTATGCTTTTAGCGGCCTATTTAAACTATTATGAGTTCCATATTACAAAAGCTTGCCTAGACACCTGCTTGTAACAAATCTTATATTAACATTAAAGTAGCTAAACTAACCAGTTTGGTATTAGCAAAATAAATAAAAAAAATAATGCATAAATACGTTATAATAAAATACAAATTCATACAAATTAATTAAAACAAACTCGCTAAAAATTGGCGACAAGTGGAAAAATTGCAAAATATACAGGTTTTCAAACGATTTGCAAAAACTCCAAGAGCAAAACTTTATGGTTATTTCTTAACCTTTAGAGATCAATAGAGAATTTAATGATGTTATACTGAAACTAGATTGCAAGCAGAAATTATCCAAAAAACCAAAAATTATAATTAAGCGAAGACTCCTCTATTAACCAACGCGAACAGATAAACAAACAATAAATAATAACGTTAATCTTGACAAAAAAAACTTATCAAAGACAATTTACTGAATGCCTCATTCAACTCATAATCAATGCTTCGATTTAGAGCGTTTATTGACAGCTAGAGCAAAGTTAAAATTTACCAATAAAATTCAAAAAAATGTTACAAATAGCACAAAATTTGGTTTGAGAATAGGTTAAAATGTTCGAAATGTCTGGCGTAATTTATAGCAAATGGGTTCATTTCGTTTATATTTTATAAACCAATGGTTTCTTTGCTTCAGCTGTCAATAAATCCTCCAAATCTAAGCATTGCTTTTATTACCAAAAGCTATACAATAATAATGCTACTCTAAGCTGTGCACCAACTCATACCATAAAGCTAATCGTTGTGGGACAAAGATTAATTTCTCATTTGTTTCAACCCTCAACAAATGACATTATGAGTTGCAACACTCTTAAACCTTCAAAAACAGTGTATTGGTTTAAAAAGCCACAAAAAACTTTTTTACTGTCTGCTTGCTATTTGAAATCGGACCGCGCAGACTTAGCTTAACAAGTTTTTTTTTTAAATGCTATTTTAAAGCTGTTCTCTAGGCTTAACATTTTATTTGCATTTTTAAAAAACCCAATTCCAAACATTCCAAACAAATTTGGATTTATTTCGTAAATAAATTAATTCATCAATCCTATGAGAAAATAGGTTGTCGACCTCCATTATGACTAATAATCTTACCCAAAAAACTTATGCCCAAGAATTGAAGCTTTTGCTCGGTAAATTTAGCTCAACCTTTCGGCTTTATTTTTCTATTTTAAACCTAATCGAATTTATCAAAAAAAATTGAGTGAAACCGCGAAAAAATATAAATGTGAGTGAAATGACTAAACGAAAATTTGAAATAACAGAAATAAGCAAAAACGGAAAGAAATAATTAAATTTGTTTTTTTTTTAAATTCTTATTCAAATTGCGTGTTTTAATTATAGGTTTTTTTCCAATATTTTTCATTGTTATGGTAAAAAAAAACAACAATAACTGATTTATATTTTCGTTTCACCTAAAACGTTCAGACCAGTGATGGATTATGGTTCATTAACCCTCTTAGTTTCTAACGCTATTTTCACGTTGTCTCAAGAAAAATAGCGTATCAAAACGAGAGGGTTAATGAACCATTACCCATGACTGGTTCAGACGTCTTTGACAAGGCTTTGACATTTACAAATAAAAGGATTTGTATCAACCAATAATAAGTTTGAAAAATTAATTAATAAATGAGGTTGTTAGAAAAAGCAAACCAATGAAAACGCTAAAAACAATATTTACGGCTTGTCCTTTAGTCTCGACCGATAAATAATTGACGCATTTGATTTTTTTTTTCCGTTTTTAGCTCATCTTGATCTCTGGCTATCAGTGATCGCAACTAACCCCTTTCTCCTAATTCACAGGCCCATTGGCTTCTCATCGACTAAAGATAAGCCAACCTTCCGTCATATACAGTATTTTATATAATAGAAGCCCCCCTATATGAAGCCCCTCCAAATGTTATAGAAGACCTCCCCTATTTTTAAATAATTAAAAATTTCTGAGTTCATAAGTTCATGTTGTGTTGATTTTTTGCCAAAAGATTGTAATTTCCTACAACAATAAAGTTATTTTTTTTTTTTAAAGTTATTTGTTTTTTTCTTTTCCTTTATTAAAATTTTGAGTAAATTAGCTTTGTACAGCCAACCACCGCAAAAGATTATTTAAGTTTCTTTAATTTCTGGTATTTAAATTTTATTTTTTATAACTTTTGACACATTTTTTTGCACAATTTGATGAAAACATTATTTTTAGCGTCAACAAATACATAAATATTACACATTTTTGAAATTTCTAAATTTTTGCTTTTTATATTACAACTTTGGCAGACAAAACGACGATTTTTTTCCATTTAATGTGTAAGCCTGTATGTCTGGTAGTAGCAGGTGTTTTATGCAACGATAATTGATAAGGAAAATTTATTGATTTACCTAATATACTTTACAGTTTTTCAAAGTTTTATTTCCTAAATTTAACATTGTTGAAAATTAAAATTATACCATTGTCTTGATTACTATCTTTTCTATTAAAAAAATTAATTTGAAAAAAAAATTTAATTTGATAAATAAATTATTTTAACAACTTGAGCAATTTTCAAGAGTTAAGGTATTAATTTCAGACTTTATTGAAAGAGCAAAAAAATTTCCAACTTTTTTTAACAGTCGGGTATTGTTTGAAACTACAAAATACATTTGCAAATAAAAACTTGATTGCGTTCTTTGAAACTAGGGTATTTAGAGAAATGAGTCCGTTTCATGGAAAACAATTGAAACATTTTTTTCACTTGGTTATTATTTCTTTGAAGAATGCGTTTCGTAAATATTTTATTCTTTGCGATAATTTTCTTTTTTATAAGGAAAACTGATGCACAAAGTGTGAGCCAAAACGGCCAAAACACTAAACGAAGGTTGAAGATTTTGGTGTACAATAATGAGATCAGCTTTAGTCACACTCAATTTCAAGGACGGCTGGCAGACACGTTAGTTGAGGCAGGACATGAAGTGGTTTGTATATTATATCTGTTTTTGTTTATATAATAATAATAACCCGCCGCTGCTTACTCTATCAACACACAATGTTTTTGGTTATGGCTCTAGGAAAAAGAGTGCTGGACAAAAAGACACAGACAAAAATATGCACAGACAGAAACGCTCCGGACATAAAGACACAGACAAAAATAAGTACGGACAAAAAATTGCCAGACAAAACGACACAGACAAAAATTGTGTAAGCACAAAAAAGCGCCAGACAATAAAACACAGACAAAAATATGGACGGACAAAAAGGGCCTGTACAAAAAGACACACAAAAAATAAGTACGGGCAAAAAAATTAAAATTTTTAAATTTGCGTTTTTTTGTCCAATATTACTCAATATGGTGTTTTCCATATAAACATATAAATTATGTTTACCGTGAGTAAGCCCGTGCCAAAACCAATACCAGTATTCTTAACAGACAAAAATGCTTTAACCTAATATTTCCTTTCCAACGCTTCACAAAATCATTAAAAATTCGATTTTGAAATTTTTTTATTTTTAGCATATGCTCTTTCAAGACCTCACAAATATCGGAAATTTTACGGGTAGCCAAAAATGCCACAAAATGTGGCGCCAGACAACTGACGTACCAGTTGATTTTGACGACATATTAGATCGGCCGTTTGATGGAAACTTTAAGTTTCTCATAAACAATCCAATGATGTTTAATTTTCTTCATTTACTAACCGGCCTTATTCAAAGTAAGTGAACGGTTGCCTTTGGTTTTGAAATAATTCTGCGAGAAAAATATAAAAAGTGTAAAATAGAGAAAGTTGTTTTTTATTTTGGAACTTTTGCTCAAAAACAAATAAGCTAGGAATAACAAAAGGAAGAAAGTCTAACAAATAATAAAAGCAAAACCGACCGCCTCCTTGAACCACTTTTGATTGGCTGCCTGAAATAGCTCAAGAAACGATTATTCTTTCATTTCTAATAACTCAAAAAAAATTGTAATTCACAAAATTTTTTAAATTCTTAAGGAGATTTCATTATATAATAGAAAATATGCTATATATTTTTGATGTTTAGGACTTGTCGATGATAAAGAATTAACAGTGAAATTGACTGCCGAAAAGTATGATGTGGCGATTGCCGAAATGTACAGTCCCGGAGTTTTTGGATATTTTCATCAAATCCAAGTTAAAACAAAATTGGCGTCGCTAGCTATTCCATTGCACTCTAGGGTGACGTGGATGTTTGGGTTTCCCAATTTTAGCAGCTTTATTCCAAGTAAGTGGCATAAAAAAAGTTAAAATTATTTTTTAACACAATAAATCACAATTAAACACTAACATTGATCATAAATTGTAATGAAAGGCATACATGAACAAATTTTATGCAAATAAGTTACAGATTTGTTGACGACGCCATTAAACGGCGCAAAAATGACATTTGTTGAGCGAATGATCAATTTTTACAATGTGGCATATGAAACGTATAGTCATCGTTATATTTGCTATTATGTCGAGGTATATTTTGAATACTATAATATTGAGAAGACTTGTGGAAGAAAACTATTAGATAATAGATTTTAACATGATTACATTTATAATATGATAAAGAAACGTGCTTTTATTTTTCTATCTTAGAAAAATAATAACTTGTTAGCAAGAGAATTTTACAGATAAAAGCTGACTGACAGAGAAAATACAGAATATTAATGCAATTAATTTTTCAGCAAGCAATTATTACAAAAGCGTATGGACCAAGTTTCCCTTCACTAATACAAATAACACAAAATATATCGTTGGTTTTTGTCAACACCAATCCATTGTTTAGTTTACCAACGCCGATAACGCAGAAGGCAATATTTATTGGTGGAATTACCCAATCTAATTCTATAAAACCCCTTGTCAAGGTTCGTTAAATTATATTTTTAAAATAAACGCGTCTAATTTGATTACAATGCAAACCAACTAATAACATTAAATTTCAAAACATTATGCCAAATTTCAGTATCGCCAAAATTGTTCAAATATCTAATCTACACTTACTTAAATTTAATTTGTTAAGGAATTTTTTTTTAAGTCCACTAGCATTTTTTTATCGTAAAATGTCCATAATTAATCCAATTGCTGTGAAATGTTTATTGCTTAAATGTTTTACTCTTTCTAGTGACACTGTAAATTTTTAGTGAAATCGACTCACAAATAATTTTTTACAAAGTTTTTTTTGAAAACAGCAGTTCTCAATCTGTTAAGAAATTATACGCCCACTTTTGCACAAAACGCCAATTTTCAATATTGTAGTGAAAATTCAAATCTTCCTGTAAAATAAAACAACTACAGATTTAAGAAACAAATGTATTACATATTTTTAGGACGTATTGCAAGTGTTAGACAATTCAAAGCGAGGAGTTGTGCTATTTTCTTTTGGCACACTGGCAGACACAAAAAAGATGACACTTACAATGAGGAATGCGTTTCTGAAAGCATTTGAACGTTTTCCAGAATATGACTTTATTTGGAGATTTGAAACCAATTCAGAAAACAACGGCATTGTGGTACCAAATAATGTCCACATATTTTCATGGATTGATCAGAAGTCAATTTTAAGTTAGTCCATTTTAACAATTTTTGTTTCGTGCGACAAAGAGGCCAATTAACAGAAAAGCTCAGTTCACTAATAGCTATTTTTAAATTTATGTTTAACGTTTTAGTTGACTGAAAAAAAAGATAAGCATCTAAAAAAATATTTGAAGCAGCATTTAAAATTGATTAAATTTTAGAACACAAAAACATAAAGGCATTTATCACTCACTGCGGCTTGAACAGTGTCAACGAAGCTGCATTTGCTGGAGTGCCACTAATTGGAATCCCACTTTTCGGAGACCAATATTACAACGCCGCCACCATTAAAGAACACGGAATCGGTGAAGTTTTCAAAATAACACAAGCTCAAGACGATGCAATTATTTACAACGCCGTCAAAAAAGTTTTAAATGAGCCACAATACACCGAGAATGTTCGATTATTAAAGAAAAAGCTTACATTGACGCCATTTTCAGCCACAGAAAATCTTGTCAAATGGGTTGAGTTTGCCGCTGAATTTGAAAACCTTAATGAATTTAATTTGCCTTTGGAAAGCGATTTGGGTGGTTTATTGGCATATTACAATTTTGATGTCATTCTGCTGTCGCTATTCATTTTAATTCTTGCGCTGGGAATATTGATTAAAATATTGAAGCTAATAATTAGCAACGTGTTTGCCATTTTTACAAAAAGACAAAAAGTTGAATAAAAATAAACCGTTAGTCATACTTTTAATATGTACTTGTAAGGAAGATATTGCCTTCCGTTGCTTATTTTTTTACTTTGTATTATCCACGCTGGGTTCTTTTGGTCTATCTTCACTTCAATCATCATTTGTTATCGTTTTAATAATTTGATTGGCCTGAACTTTAAATAAATTTATACAAGAAATCTTTGAAAGGATCAAAAATAACGACGTTTATTTAAATTTACACAAGCCTAGGCAATTTTATTTTTTTTTCTCATATGTATGCCCAACGTAATTTCTATTTGAAAAAGCGCATTAAAGATTTTATAAATAGAATAAAGTATTTAAAGGTCAATACGAATATACTTTAAAATGGGTTATAATCTTTAAAAAAAACTTGTTTTGGATAATTAATTTTTCGATTTTTTATGCAAAAATATTATTTTTTTTTGAATTGCGAAAATATAGCTTTGACATTTCAGACAAAATTTTCAAAAACAAAGTAGCCTAATTGTTTATCTCATTTAAAGCAGCAAATACAAGAAAACAATTAATAGGCATGCTTAAGTCTTGTAAGCCTTATCCAGTCATTCATCGAATGGTTTATAACATTATATTGCGAATCTAAAGAAAACCAGCACATTTATCTCATATCGCTTCAACCCATTCCAGAAAAAAATGAACCCAGAAGAGTAATCCGAATGCTGACCATCCCAACTTTGATTACCAAGTTTTGTTAGGCCATTGAAGCATTGATTTCAACCTGAACATATTTAATGCAAATTTTTTGATTCAAATATGCTTATATACAAATATTCGCTGAAAACCCGCAATACGAAACATTTGTAAATTTTTCAATTCGTTTTAAATATTGTTTATGTTATCTAAACTAAAAGCTTAATGCTAAACAAAGTATGGCATAAATTCGAAAAAATAAATTGATCGAGCCAGAAAAAAATCAGACCCATAATAGAGTCCAAGTAAAGGTTGATAAATAAATTCGTGCTGTTTTTTTGTATTACTTTTTGTTCCTTTATGAACTCTACGTTAAGCAATGTTTTATATTCTTTTGTACCACTCGGTTCGCCCTATATATATATATATTTTTTATAGGAAAAAATATATTTATATATTTCAAGTTGATAAGAATGACACACCTCGTTCTGGCCTTTTGACGTGGAACAACTGGAAGCATTTCTTCAAGAAGACAGTCGTCAATTATAACGAAAATTGGCGGAAAAGATGGGTTGCACTCATCCAACCGTTCTCAATCATTTAGAAGAAATGGGATAAGTTTAAAAATTTGGTGCATGGGTCCCGCACAAATAAAGCCAAGCCAACAAATATCGTCTGCACGTTGCTAAATTGACGAAGACCATAATCCAGGAGCTTGGCTGGGACGTTTTTAAACATCCACCATACTCTCCGGACACTGCTCTGTCAGATTACCATCTCTTTTGTTTATTTTCGATTGCGTTACGCGGAGTTCCATTCGACAATGACGAAGAATTGCAGTTATGGCTTAAAAATTAGTTTACTTCAAAATAGGTAAAATTTTATCGACGCGGAATCAAGAAACTTCCGGAACGATAGCAAGAAAGAATTGATAAAGAATAAGAATTCATAATGAATTAATTGTTTTCTATATTTTTGAAAAAATAAAAAGTTATCGTTACTCAAAAAACCGCACAAACTTCTTTACCAACCCAATAATAAAAGCAAGCCCGGGCATAAAAACCACTTTGTCCTCTTTTTTCTTTTATAAATTATTAATTGAGTTCATCTATTGACGAAATTCAACGTTTTAAATGATAAAAAAAAGATTGATAAATTTTGACAACAGAGAAATCAAAGTTATAACAATAATATATAACAGTAAATAAAAAGAATATCAATCAAAAGAAGAAACACTGGTTAGACAGACAACTCGTTTCATAAAATAAATACTTTTATAAATGTATGAGTGGGGTTACTTTTGTTTGCAGAAAATAACTGAAAACGAAAAAAAAACACCAAAGAAACTAATTAAATTTGAAATGATGACAGCAATTAATTATTAAAACTAAAAGACCACGTGATGCACTATTTTAAAACAAACTTCTTTTCAAAATAGTGCTGCATCTCGTTATATTTTTATTTGTAGAGTTACATTTTCTTTAATATATAGGTGCAAATGTAATTTCAAAGCGTGATTTCTGAAATAAGTATGCCTACAGTTTTTTAACAAATCTTATTATTAAACTTTGCGATGCTTGGAAAAACACTTTTGCTTATTTTTTTCCTTAACACATTCAGTATTATTTTAAAGCGTTTTAAATTCTTTATTAATAAGTGGAATGGGTTTTAAACAGAAAATAACTGAATGTTGTTTATATTTCTAAGAATGTTGACTACGCAAAAACTTTGGACATAACAATCAAAATAAATAATTTAATTAAATTGAAATTTATTTTTTTCATTTTTTGGCATTTCTATTAATTTTTTTATTTTTTATATTTTCACGTATACATATGCACATATACCCTGTTCATTTCGTTCTTTTTTTCGGATATTTTTTTTGAACTTACACGTTTGCAACAATTGTTTGCTGTTGAAAATCTTTCGATTTTTTTGGAAAATTTGCAGAAATACTTTTTGCTTGAAAAGCTTTCCAATCAGGACAACACTCATTGTTCTTATGAAGAAAAAAATTTCCGAACAAACTGTACGTACTTATGTATCTATGCATATTATTTTTATATAGTATTTTTCTTTGTTTAAAGTTTGACAACCTGATAACCGGCTCTGAAGAGAAGTAAAGTTTAGAGTTTGATCACACCAATTAAATAAACTTCAGTTTACCAACGCCAAAATTTTTCAACGAAATTAAGGGTATTCAATGCTCTTAAAAACGAATATAATATTCATTTTTGACGGAAACGGCATTTAAGCCATTTTTAAAAAGCCTACCCATAATTTTGCCTAAGAAAAATTAAAAATTTTGTGTCCTTTGTCTCCGTGGTCAAGTCGAAACAGCGACCTTTTGAAATAAGTCTCGAGTTCGAATCGCTTCATAACAAAACATTTCATAACCCCCCTCCCCCCAGCATGTGATGTAGGAGCCTTGAAGAAGGGGAGGGTAGACTTTTTAAGCAGGAGCGGCGTCGTCCCTTCACTTATACAAATATGCGGAGGCTCTTACAGCTCAGCAAGAGACTTTGGCTGCATTTTTTGTTACATTCCACCCATTAGTCTAATTTTTTTAAAACTGAAATATTGTAAAATGATAACGATTGGCAATTTAGTATAATTTGTCTGAACTTATTTAGAATGTCCCCACAGATATCTTACTTTTTTTTAAACAAAACGTCGTCAATTTAGTGCTTGGTGTTGTCCCATAAGACAATGTAACAGGGAAATTGGATTTTTAGTCGGAACATTTTTTGCAAATTTTAGATTAACCTTAAAACAAGTATTTCAATTAGCCTATTTTTGGTCTATGAAAAATAGTAGTGTTTTTTTTTTTAAAAAAGTGGAAAAAAGTGAGATATCTGTGGGGACGTTCTAAACAAGTTCCGATTTTTGTCGATACTTTGAAGCTAAATTCAATATTTAAAAACGTTAATATTCCAATTAAAAAAATTGGATTGAAAGGGATTCGAACTCGAGACCCTTTTTATAAGATCAAACGTTTTACCGACTTGACCACGGAGACAAAAGGCGTAAAAAAAATAGACGAAATTATACGTAGGCTTTTTAAAAATGGAATAAAGTCTCTGAATAAAGTCGTTTTTAAAAACTCATGGTTCCATTCCTTTACCAATTTCTACCCAAAACTAATCAACCAATGGTGAATTTTTTATTTACCTATTAAGTGAAATTTGCTTTACAAAATTTATTGCCTCCTTGTGTTTGTATCCGGTAATTTTCATTAATGAAATAGTTGCTCTATCACTCTTTTCTGCCATTTTTTTTTAAATTTTGTTAACAAATATTTGCATATATAATTACACGGCGGGTTGTTAAGCAAACAGACTTCAATGAAACATATTTAATTTCAGACTTTCAGCCTATTTTATTGATTTGCCTTCTCCACTAAATTTTCGGGCGTGCATGTGCAAATTGGCACGGAAGTCGGCTTGATGGAGCAAGCAGTGCAAATACCGCGTAAGCTTTTTTTCCTATATTACATATTTGCAATTTTATTTTCAATAGTCTCCTTTAAAAAACTTGTTGGTTAGACTCTGTATCTCTGTATCCTAGGCTTCTGTGCACTTAATTCTTGATGGGTTGTAGTGAAATTACTCCTAAATGTTTTCTATATATAGCCCTCGTCTTGTTTTTAAATATAATGCAAATATTGTTTTCAGTGATCAATCGTTTGACAATTTTTGAATAATTTGAAAACACTTAATTTTTTGCTAAAACTTATGCATTGAGAAGCTCTATTAAAGCCTGTGTTTTCTATCAAAACTACATCTGTGCAATCTGTTCCCCGCAATAATAAACTAAGCAATTTTTTTATTTAAAAGTAAAACAATTTAATTTAGGAATCATTTTTTCCTTTTATTAATTGGTTATGATTATCCATTTAATCCGCGTAGCTTTGCAGTTTTTGTGTTCATAAATTTTTTTTATGGCAATTAGGCATTGATTATTAATAGTTACAAATAATCTTTATTTGACGTCGTTTTTTATGCAAATGCTCACGACTTGTTTAAAATATAAGGTGTTAAGATCAGTAGTTAACACCAAAAACGTACGTTAAAATAAGTAAGCTTAAATAAAGCTTTGAAGAGGTAACGGAATATCAGTAGCGGATCGATAAAGTTTTTAAGTTTATCAATTATAACTATAACCATTTATCATAAAGCAAACAAAATTAATACGGTAGATAATGCGGTTGAACTTTTTTTGGTTTTAAATTTCAAATGTTAAATTTTGCCCACATTTTTCTTTTTCGCGGCCATCTTTAGCGCAAAATATGTTTGTATGTCTAACACAAAACCAAGTTTCCTGGGATCATAGCATTAAAGTATATATTTGCCGGTTTGGCAGTCGCTCTCACAAATTTTTAAGAGTGTTTTTAAGAAGATTTTTTACCGATATTTTATTTAAAATCTTCTAACTTAAATTTATTTCTTGTCAAAAAAAAGCTTTGAAAGGCTTAAGTTTTGAAAAAAAATCGTAAAGGAATGTTTTGAAAATTCTTCTATTTATATCGCTTTTATTTTTTTAACGAATCTTGAAAGTTGTTTAGGCGTTGAGTACTGTTTAGTGTGTGGTGATCAAGCCGATGGATACCACTACGGAGTGCTTTCATGCCGAGGATGTAAGTTATAATTTTGGTCTGATTTTTTTGGAATATTGTCAAATTTCCTAAATACTGAGTAGCTTATTATATTCGTGTTTCCGCCATTTGTCTATTGATTTTCTGTTCTAGTTTAAATCAAAAAAAAAAATTTTTAAGTTCTTTAACAGCAAAGTTTTGTGACTGCTATAATGTGATCTCAAATTGCTAAACCGTATATTGCTTTTAAAAAAATTGCAGGCAACGCATTTTTTCGAAGAGCCATTACATACAATCTGCAGTTTCAATGCCGGCGTGGCGGCAATTGTATTGTCGACAGGAGTATGTTTTTTTTGTAATCATATTTTACGAAATTCAGTCTTCACTCTCCGTCAAACATTTTCGACTGTTCCTGAAATTTTTAAATGAGATTGAATTTCAATAGATCTTTTTTTATTCAAAAATTAAAATTTTATGCGTTTTTTGTTTCTTTGAAGTCCTGTCGTTTGCTCGTTTTTTTGCTTAGAGTCCTGGTCAGTATTGTCTATAACCAAATGAACGCTTTATTTTTTATGTTTTTAACTTTTAGATGCAAGGTGCGCGTGCCGCGCATGTCGCCTTAACAAGTGCGAGTCAGTCGGGATGGATCGATTGGGTGGCTAATAATTTTTTTCTCCTTAATTACCTTTTCTCATTTCCTCTTTTTTAGCTGTTCAAATTCGCCACGACAAAGACGGTAATAAAATTTCTGCAAGCAGCCTCGAAAAACGCAGCCCTAACGGTAGGCAAGCCGACCCCGCCGCCATCGCGAAATTTCGTTTCCAGGATTTTATTCCCTCTCATCTGGCCGGCTTGGACGACTCCTTTATGGCGCCTGTGTCGACTTTGACGGAATCCAATGGGTTTATGTCTACCTCGCAAAAATCTTCACCTCAGAGTGCTAACGGAAGCTGTAATGTAGCGACCATGGCTTCGCCGGGCTCTGCTTTTACGTTGGTCAGCTCCGTCCACTTAAACGGTTGCGGCCCACCGAATGGCAGCACGTCTAACTCGAGGTCGCCGATGAACTTCCTCAATGAAACCGCACAGTCCTTGTCGTCCCGTTGGCCATTCAATGTTTTTGGGAGCGCCGCCGTATTTTCATTTGTAAGTCATTAATCAATATTTTTTATACGAATAAATATGAGTAAATGACAAATATGAGGATAACAGAATCAAGATTATTAATTTTATGACTTTTTTTTAAACCTAAATGCAGTACACAACTCAAACTGTACCGTAAGTATATTTATAAATAATGGATAAAATTTTAGTACTGTTTTTTTTTGATTCTGCGCCTTTTTGTCTGTTTACTGTTTTTTGGGCCCATGCAGCCGCTGTTTTGCGGTTTTTGTTCTAACGGTTTATTGTTTGCTGTTTTATGTCCATTCGACCATTTGTCCGCGGTTTTTTTTGTCTGGACAACTATTTTTTGCCTTTTATAAATTATATTTTCATTTTACCTATCTTTTTTTGTCAAGGCAAAATTGCGCTTTCAAAAAGTTATTACGTAACTGAGAACTTGAATGGAATATTAACAGTGAGAACTGAATGTGCCACGTCAATTTTTATGAGAATTATAGGAGTATTGTTCCAGCACCCTGCAAAGCCTAATCTATGTAATCCTCTTTTAGATTAATAATTCGTTGTCCATGCATTCGAACGAAATTAAGGGCAGCAAAAAAAATGACTACCTAACCAAACTTACGTATGAGTATTTTGATCAAAGGCGGCGACGGCGTTCAATGCTCTGCACCACATTGGAAGAAGTGTTGAGTGAGGATTGTGTAAGCCTTTTTGTTTCCGTTTTATTCATTTTTGAAAGGCTAAGGTTTTGCATCGATTTAAAAAAAAATATTTTTATCATTCGGAGGCCACACTTTTGTCGCCCGTCTTATACGAGTCCTCGTAACCGATATATATTAATTGCAGGAAAATCGCTTGGTTGGGCCGGCGGGTTTAGACGATTTTAGCGCGATCTATCAAGTACAAATGATTTTGATGTTTGAATGGGTTGAGAAACTGATGGAGTTCCAACAAATTTCGAATCCACATGACAAGGTTTCTTTTTTCACTGTGTGCACAATAAGTTGTATTGTATTGACAATTTCGTTCAGGTGCGTATATTGCGCGCATTTTCAATGAAATACCTACTACTCGACAACATTATCTACACACTGGAGCTGGGCTATTTGGATCGCGTCGTTTTGCCGAACAACAATTTTATCCAGTACAGATATTTGCCGCCTTTGTCCAACTTTAACTCACTGGCGGCCCATCAGGCTATTTCAATGTAAGTTTTGTTTGGTTTTATCGCTACACTTTTTATTAAAGTGTTAACAAACTCTATGCATTCAACTCGTGCTCTATTTTATAAGTTGTGCTTTATCCTATAACGCTGCTGAATTAATTAATGAGCTTGATTTAAATTACTTCTCTTTCTGTTGGAGCCGATCCTGTTATTCTGATTTTGTTATCTTTAGCGAAAAACCGATAGGCCAGCGAAATTAAAAACAACCAAGGGTAGGAAATCGGGTAGTGGATACGTTTTTTATTTGTGATAGTCAGGCTAAATTTTTTACCGGTAATGCAAAAAATCGGCTTTAAATTTTAAAATCGACTATTGAAGTGCTTATTGTACGGAAAAAAATATAACACAGCTAATGGACTTTATATTTATAAAATTTCCCATTCTTCTACTATTTTTTTAACATTTTAATTTTTACGATGACTCATTAAGCCGACTCGTTTAAAGCGCTAGTTTTCTCTCTGTTGGGCAAAAAATAGCTTTTATATAGCAGAAGGTTACTGGACCATTTAACAGTTTTGGTCACAAAGGTTTCTTGAGGATGTTTACTGACTGCAGGTGTAAAGATCCTGATTATAGTGATCGGGCATGCATTTTTTGTTGAAAATTCTTGAACAACTTTTTTTATTGTATTCACACAAATCTGATACTTTCGTCACTAAATAGAGGAACAAAAATTTTAATTTTTACTTTAACCATCTTCCGTATAGTGAAGCTTATTTTCATTAATCACAAACTTTTTTTTACAGTATGTATGGCGAGAACGCAATAAAAATTTTGGAGGAACTTGTCCGACCAATGGCCGAGATGAACTTTACATTTGGTATTTGTTTTCAAAAGCATTCCTCAGGCTCAATTCATTTTCGATTTATGTCCATTTTTCAGGCGAATTTATGGTATTACGTTTGATAATGCTGTGGAACCCCGGCTCGATTGGACTCACTGAAGAAACAATAGAACTTGTTCAGCGTGCTTCCGAGCGCGCCCTTCAAGAGCTTCACAACTATTTTGAATTGCATAAAATGCCGGAACTAAAAAATCGCCTGGGCAATGTTCTTCTCCTACTTTCTCCTCTTGCTGTAAGTTTTTTAAATGCACATAAAACCAAATCGCATCGCTTTTTGGACGTTTCGTTTGGCCGTTCGGGTCTGAAGTTAGAAAATGTTAGCTAATTATGAGATTTTTAGCTGTCAATTTGTTTTTAAATGGAGATTTTTTGTTATTTTTTTTGTAAATCATTTTTCATGGCACAGGTTGCTAAAACCCTAATTTATTTACAAATAACGACTAATTTAACGCTATTCTTACATACAATCAGTTTTATTGTTGAATATGTATGAATAGCAATAAATTATTCGTTGATCGTGAATTGATTTCGATTTAAATTACCTTTGTAACTTAACGTTCCAATTTTGTGCGGCTATGAGGTTCTCGGTTAAATTTCCATTTATAAATTGATATTTTCATCACCAATTTTATCTCTAAGATTTTAAGCCTAGCGTTTAGCAGTATCATTTTCAAAGGTTGTCCGACATTGTGGTTTATAAATTGATTTTCAATTAAAGGATATGCATATTTTTAGAAATTCACAAAACATTTGACCGACATCACTTTGTTAATATCCGAATTTGGAATTTTGCCTGAATGGGATTCTTTCATGAACGACCTCCTCAAAGACTAAGCATAAGTTTTGTTTGAAGGTTTCAACTACAATTCAAATAAATTTACACCTCAATCTTTTTTTTTCTTTTACAATTTGTACATGTTTGTTATTCGCGATTCATCTGTCAAGGAAAAAGATCCGCCTCGTTGTTTTATCGCAATATCAATTTTATGTGCAAAAATTTGTGTAACTGCCAAAGGCTTTGGTTGGCTAGAGTGAGACTGTAAGAGCAATAAACGAATAGGAAAAATGTTATAATTACGCGGTTAACACTTATAAGTTTATTGCAAAATTTACTCTTAGCTCTAATCAAAATTCATAATCAAACTGAGTTGGCTTTTTCTCCAGGTTAATTTGTGTCGCTACCAATCTTAATATAGAAAAAACTATTCTGTGATCAAGTAATTATTCAATACAAACTCGTAGACCTCTTTTACACATTATTTTTAAATATCTTTTTTCTGCTAAACACTGTTAAATCTTCTAGTTTTATGTTTACAAATC
Organism: Drosophila nigritarsus; assembly: GCA_035044305.1. NCBI lineage: Eukaryota > Metazoa > Arthropoda > Insecta > Diptera > Drosophilidae > Drosophila > Drosophila nigritarsus. The sequence goes on from JAWNMF010000610.1 coordinate 46,337, forward strand.
AACGTTTAAAGCATTCCGGGTAATTTTGTTAAAAACATAAAGTATGGTAGGGACTTAGTATCATTTATAGAATATATTAATTCGTTTTGTAACAAGATTTCTATCTATATAATAAAATTGCATACGAATTGCAGTTTTTTTTGCGTGTAATTGAAAATTCTGTTTTTTTATCAAAAAAAAATTAGTAATTTTTGCATTGAATATTTATCTATTGCGTAAATTAATAATAAATTATAGACAAACATGTTATGATTAATTTTAATATTTCAATTGTGTAGTATTTGTATATAGGCAGCGTTGGCCGCAAGCAAAAAAATTTCCCAAACTATAAATATGGGAAATGAATGCAAATTAAAAAGCTACTTTTGTTGGCTCATCTGAGTGCAGGTTAGCTCGTTCTTTCCTCCTAATTTATTTCATCCAACTTTTTCTTTTGGCGCCGCACCCCATAATCTAAAATTGCTTCAAGTACACAAAATCAAAAATTATTTACAAACTGTGGAACCATCGTTGTGTTTAGCCCAAGGCTTCAATACATTTACATCGTTTTTAGAGCAAATTTGCAAATATTTTTGTATTTTTGTAACTCGTTATAACCTCCGTTCCTGCCTAAATTAGAAGCAAAAACGTTTAATCAAAACAATCGAAAAATTAAAGAAATCCTTACCAGCTCAATTCCATTTGAAGGTTTCTTGACATGAACAATATTAAGCTCTTTAATATTGGAGAAGTCGGAATCAACGGAATTTGACATGTCGACGAAATCCGGTGAGAAATCATCGACGTTTTGAAAAACATGAATGTTTTGTTTTTTTTTATTTTTCAAAACATCAAAATAAACAAATTAAAAAATGTTGAAAAAATTGAAGGGGCTCAGCTGGTGATCAAAACCGGGACCCCTCGCACCCGAAGCGGGATTCATACCACTAGACCACTAAGCCGTCATTTTTATCCAATCTTTCGGCACAACTGCACAGAAGCACAAAGCTCAACTCCAGTGTAAAATTTGAAGCCTAAAATTATTTCTTTTGTGGAAAGCTCATTCTGCGTAATTTTGAAACACCCGGGGGTTTTCGGCCTCAATAAAAACGAAAATAGCAATACTTTTTAGGCAGGTCCTGATTGAAACACTGTTCTTGGGACTTTTTTCAAAAAGTACAAAATTGACATAATATATAAAAATTAAAATTAAAAATCTTAAGATATATACATATAAATGTATTTTGAAGCATACGAGTTAAAACTGCTACAAATATAAAAACTATTTGAACATTTTTTCAAAATTTAATGCTTTACACAGTGCTCAAATGTAAATCGCTACAAATATAAATAATAAACTTTATTCAACGTCAAAAATGTAATTTCGTTGGTAATTTGAATAGTTTAATAAAAAGTGTTTTGTCATCTTTAATGTCACGCAAACAAAAAACATAAATTAACTGCAAAACCGTTTTGTATATTTTGATTTCTTCTAGTGATAAAAATGCTAAAGTGTATTTTGGGAAAAATTGCTCATTGCATTTTTTTTGTTTATTTTAATCGAAAGATAATTTTGGACACTCGCCATCTTTTCTATGATAACATTTGGTTTAGCGCTGAGAATTTGTGGCACTTTGACTTTTCATTTTTCCGTTTTCAACATATTTCCCGGACCCAGGATACCAATTTTCCTGGAACAACGTAAATTTTTTTTTATAATTACAGAAATTAAAATCAGTCAAGATCATTAACAGCTGATCAATTGCATCTCAAAACATGGTTAAAGTTTGATTTACCGGAAGCCACTACGATATTGAAGTTTTCATATCCACATTTGAATCGAACTATTACATTTTTTGTAAACTAAACCCTCTGAAACAAATTTATTTGCTGAACCTCTGATGGCAGTTGCGCTGGAAAGTTGTTTAATAAAGGAGTTAAATCTTACAAACTAAGCTTAGCGTTTACGAGCCTTTCACAGCGTTTCAATTTTAGGTTCAAAAATCTTTTCGCTTTTATTTGTTTTTGTTATCTCTAATTCTTATCAAAAATAATCAATTTTAGCTAAAGGTTTAGATGAATTTTTGTCAGCGGTTTTTGGGTAATTGTTTGTTGCGCCCAACTTCATTTTTGATTTTGGATCTAAGGTTCGCATATAAGGATAGTAGATCACGAAAACCACGCCTTGGCAAATTTCACGGGTATGCTGTAAAATATCAGAACGCTGCCCACTTTAAGGTAGCGTTGAAAAGAGGCTTCACTCGATTGTCGATGAAGGAATTTGGAATGGAAACTGAACTGGAAAACATGGTTTGCTTTAATGTGACACACTTCAAGTAATTTTCATTTTGTATTTAGAAGGTTCTTATCGAATACCGTGGTCAGAACATTTTCAGAAGGTTAGATGAAAAAAAGAAAATACAACTCATATCGATATACAGCGATCAAATTACGAACTTTTTTGCTATGGATGAAAATATTTCAAAGCTTGGCGTACTTATAACCAAAGTGAATTCTTTGTGGCAAAATATTAAATAGATTTAAGGACAAGAAGGCTCTGAACAATAAGGCGAAATAGACTATTTAATGTACGGCTTATTTCATTTATTTATTTTAGGTGGAATTACCTACTGTTTTCAATAATATTATAATATATTGGAGGTGTTTTGGCGATGAGCGCGATGTGGTAAACTACTTTAATTTTTCCGCTTGCATGTTACATGTTAAATTTATATTTTAGGAAATTACTCAATATTTAAACAAATCGAATGCATCGATTTCACGAAAATTATCTGATTCTGTATTTTGTGGTTCTTTACCCAAACTGAAATTTATTGGAGACAGAAAACATCTCATAGAAGAGGTAATTTTTTATTTTATTGAAAATTTTATTTATTTTTGCAACGTTGCTCTGATTTTTTAAAACTGATTGATGCTTTTTATCCGGGCCCACACTTTTAGATGGATTTTATTTGAGCAAATCATATTTGAGAAATTCAAATGAAGACGCGATTTTTTGACTATGTCTAGACTAGTGGACTTGAGCTTAAGCTTTTATACCAGTATTGTCAACTACTATTATTTGACTCCTTACCGCTTTGACAAAAAGGTCAACTTTTGACAGTAACAAAATGATAATTCATTGTATGAAATCCCAAAGTAACAATCAAGAAAGATTTTGTTTCACTATTTACCGTAATTATTTATGTGATTTAATCCCAAAAATGTTATTTGCTGACGACATTTTGTTGCTAGTTTGACTGAATTTAAATTTACATTTTTGACTATACTTATTTATCTCTTTCTTTTTTCGGTTGTTCTATAATGCAGCTTGTTTTTGAAGAATAGCTTTAGAACTGACTTTTTCTTCTTTACTATTTCAATAAAAATTACCTTTAAATTAAATCATCCATTAATGATATTTTTGAATATTTCATTTAAGGAAACTTTTCATGAGTTCTTCTCTAATTGATTTTCTTTTTTAACGACCAACATTTTAAGGAAATGAACGAGTTATTTGCTTTGGCTGACTATGGAAAACAATATCGCACATTAAGTAACACGGGTGCCATTCTCGGCTCAAAAAAAGAAACGGGACTTGAAGCACCAGTGGAGAAACTAAAAAAGGTGCCAAGATGGTTAACTGAAAGGATAAAGAAACAACAAATAAATGAAGGTGCATCATCGGATTCTGAGAAAATCAGCAGCAGTCAGAAGGAAGATTGAAAATGAGGTGCAGAGTTTTATTGCTTTTTTTAGATTGCCAATGTTTTTTTTTGTAAAAGTAATCATCTATTAAACATTGTTAGTTGTTTGTTTGCTAAGCATTCTGCTTGTTGGCTGACATTTGGCCGCAAGATATTCTGTGTCACAAAATATTGGCTTAAAATTTAAATTTCATCTTGGCAAAAAGTTTGAGTTACAACGACCAGTTGTTCCAGTTTATAAGTTTATAACTTATGAAATTTTTAACCTACGTCATTGCGCTTATAAAAGTTTCGCAAAAGTCGAAATAGATGTGCTAGCATTGACCATTGAACTGTTTGAATTTGTGATTATAGTACTACTTAACTCTAGAAATATATGAACGACCTTTTGTTAGACATGAGAAACTTAAATTGGTTTTTACCAAACTCAGGCCATATGCATAGGCAATAATAGAGATATTATTCTAAATGGCAATGCATTGTCGCTGCAATTATTTTTCCAAAAATTTTTTTAATATAAACTTAAATGTTAAGTGATAATTTGTAATTTATTTTAATGGAATTTTCTATAGGGACGACTACATACAAAAAAAAATTTTTCGAGGGTTACCAAAATATTTTTTATTGTTTTTTTGTGATATTATAGTTTGAATTTTGTGCAACAATTTTTTGTTATTGCGTCATCTGTTATTTGCAAAAGAAAAAAAACATTATACTCTTTTTTGTTCCAACATTTTTTTTTTCAATAAATGTTTTTTTTTGGCTTTTCACAAATTATAAATTGTTTATGTGTTTATACTTATATTACTTGCTTTAATTCATTTTTTCATTTGCTCAATCTGTTGGTGCTTACACGAGTTTTACCCGAGTTTTTAATGTTCCTTTTTTGAATTGGCTTAAAATAAATTTGCTCAGTAATAAAATTGCGCTGCGTAGCAATTTGTTTACCATTTTTGAAAATGTCCCAGTTCTAGCAAGAATGTTTTTGAAGCAACTTTTGAAAATTTTTAACGATTTGTTTTGTTTTACAGTTATGTCGAAGCGTTTTCTTCCCTAAAAAGGAGAATTTTGGTTGATCTGCTAACTGAAAGCTGTTCTTTAGCTGTCCTCAATCCTTTCACAGAAGCTTAAAATGTTTTGAAAATTAATTCAGCAATTTTACAGATAAATGGACAAACTAAGAAATTATAGTTCCCATTTTGTCAGTTATCTTCGTTTTTGCTGGTAAAAATTTGAATTGGCGGTCTTTGATGTGATTTTTAAAATTTTCCCTTCTAAAATTTTACGGTGATCATTTCGCGGTGTGAACAATAAACACATACAGGGGAAAAAACGTAATTAGAGTGCAATTGAGGCAGCCATTTTTATGCGTTTGCGCTATTTCTGGCTAAATACAATTGTTATTTATTTCCTGACGTTTGATTGTTTGTTGAATTTTTTATTAGAGAAGTGTTGAGAGGATTTAGTAGCGAATCTTTGCAAGTTTTTTATGATGTGGACTTATTAAATTTAAATTTGTGCTGTCTCATTTTTTTGATGTTAAGCTCACAGGTCGTTTTCGTTGCGGCTAATTCGTCCACCATAACTCAGCCAACCGACTTTTTTTTGTGTTAGTTATGTTTTGGACTTGTTTTTTGATTGAAAAAGAAGAGAAGGGGCGTTACAAGGAAAAATAGGGATAGTAAGGAACATCATTGTCTTTCTTTATTGTCAATGCTATTTTTATGTCTTGCGTTAGGCACAGAAAAATAGTAAACAAAATGAGAGGGCTACTGAGCCATCTGCTATCATTGGCAGGCAACTAAACGTAGGTAACTTGGAGTACGTAAACTACGAAATTGCCACACGCATATAAATTACTTTACCATTTTTCATTGACCCTTTTTTTGCATTTAATTGAATAATTCCAATTGTTAAATTATAAAATAAGGTGCAATAATCCACTTTGCGTGCACCCACTTTTTGCTTTAATTCCATAAATTATTTTTGAAACTCTAAAAATGTTTAAGGGTTAACTCCCGCAGCTTCTTAACTTGTTATGGTCGTTTTGCTCCGACGCAGTTTTAATTTTGTATTTTCTTCATTATTTTACGCGTAAGCTTTTCCGCTACTTTTTTTTACTAAAAACAATTGAATTTTAAGGAGAAGAATGTCGTCCACGCCGATTGAAAAACATTTTGATTATTTGGTTATTGGTGGAGGCTCCGGAGGAATCGCCAGTGCCCGCCGTGCCAGGGAATTCAATGTTTCTGTGGGATTAATCGAATTTCAACGCCTGGGCGGCACATGCGTAAGTCGTAATTAATATTTTCCTTAAATTCATTTAAAATTACTTGGAATATCACTAATATCAGTGTTACACTGATATTCCTATTTTATGGAAATAATCGGCTTTCTGCCTTTGAGTCATTTTCAAAATACTTTATTTTAAATCGGAATTTTTTTGACATTTTCAAATTACACAATTCAAGGAATTCTGAGGAAATGGTGAACTTTTAATATTCCCAAATCTTTCCTATTGGAAGTCATAATTTTAAATTTTTGAGCCTTAAAATTTCGACTGTTTCTGGCTAATTGTAGCTTCATCGCTTTTAGCATTTGAAGAAAAATGTTCAATGAGTTGTACGTTAAACTATTCAATTAGGCGTTCGACATCTGTTCTCTGTCGAAATTTGATGTAGATTTTCAGTTTACGCTTTTAATAAGTGCTTTGATTATTTTTTTATCGGAATTTTCTTCTAATCCGTATAGAACTTTTTTTATGAATTCCATTGGTGCGTGACGGATTTTACCGTAATAAGTAATAAGAATTTGAAAAATAAAAAAAGTTGTGATTTAGATTTTATGAAAATAGGTAAAGACGCACGACTTACGGAAACAACTTTTTCATATTCTGAGGTTGAAGAGTCATTTTCAGAGTCAACTGACAATATTTTATTATGGTTTTTAGGGGGGTTTTTCCTAGAAAATGCATTTAAAAAATATAACTAATTCTTTATTTGTTGTATTTTTGATTGTATGAGAATGTTCCTCTTCTATTTTTAATTAGCGTTGCATGCAATTATAATCATTCTTTGCAGGTCAATGTTGGATGTGTACCGAAAAAGGTTATGTATAATACTGCGTTGCACGCGGAATTTATTCGGTATTAAAGTTATTTTTTTTTGTTTAAACTATAAAATATAAAATAAATTGATTTTAGTGATCACGCTGATTACGGTTTTGACGTTACTGTCAATGGCTTTAATTGGAGGTAATAATTTTTGTTATTGATTGAGCATTTCCGTTTTTATACAATTTTAGCAAGATTCAACAATCCCGTGATGCTTACATTAAACGACTAAATTCAATTTATGAGACCAATTTGAAAAATGCAAGTCGTTTCCTTTTTTTTATTTGCTTGTGTTTTATGTGAATTTGTGTTTTAGTCTGAAGTAGAGCTGATCCGCGGCCGGGCCTCTTTCAACCCCGACGGCTCGGTTTGCGTAGATGGCAAAAATTATTCTGGCTCTCATACGTTGATTGCAGTTGGCGGCACGCCCTTAATTCCGGACATTCCGGGAGCGAAACTTGGCACGGACAGCGACGGGTTCTTCGAATTTACGGATTTGCCCAAGTAATATATTTGATAAACTTTTTTCTTATTTTGTTTTTTATTTGACTGTTTTGCCCTGATTTTCTGTTGATTTGTAACGTTGTAGAAAAACTGTTATTGTGGGCGCGGGTTACATTGCTGTGGAGATTGCTGGCGTTTTGGCGGAATTGGGCTCGAAGACGCATTTGCTCATTCGCTACGACCACGTTTTGCGTACTTTTGACGAAACTTTGAGTGAAGAATTGACCGAAGTTATTAAGAAAGGTCCTATCAATTTGCACACCCAGACCAAAGTAAGGTTTTAATATTTTCTTTCCATTGACCAAGTGCTTTAAATGCCGGACAAATAACCGATTTGATCACAACTCTCAATCTTCACTGACTGGAATAGCTTGGGTACAAAATGGGAAGCGGCTATATTTGATTTGGTGAAACTCATTATAGTTTTGTCCATTTTTTGCTTTGACACATTATTTTTCATAAATTGAAAGCCAAAGTAGCGGCTTTGTACTCCTTTTCCCAGTTTTGCCGGTTATAATATCAAAACTAAAAATGTTACCTTTAACTATCTGAGTAATGGTTATTTAGCCTTATTTCTAATTGCTATTTTTATTTCTCTAACATTAGACAACATGAAAATATTATTGAAAATATGAATAGAAAAAAACCATGATTAACAAACATTTTTTACGGTTTATCTGCATTATACCAAGGTTTTATTGGAGGTATACTGTTTGTTTTTTGCCTTTTAATGCAGCTCCTTCTTTCCCATTTTCATTTTTAATAATGCACCGTTTATCAATTTTTGTTCAAATTTTTCCCATTTTGTTTGGTTTAATAATTTAAGTTGTAGGTTCAAAGTGTGGAAAAAAATGTTGACGGCACTTTGAAGGTTACAACAGATAATGGAGAGATTGACGGTGTGACAAAGCTTATTTGGGCGATTGGCCGAGTGCCATTAACCCAAACGTTAAACCTTGACAAGGCGGGAATTAAAACCAAAGATGACTTTATTGTTGTTGACGAATACCAAAATACAAGCAAGCCTAATATTTATGCTCTCGGTGATGTGTGCGGCAAATTCCTATTGACACCTGGTATGAAATTAAATTGAAAGTCTTTTTTTTATCAATTTGTAATTGTTTGTTTTTAGTTGCTATCGCTGCAGGCCGTCGTCTCTCTCATCGGCTCTTCAACGGCGAAGTGGAGAATCGTTTAAGTTATGAAAACATCGCCACCGTTGTCTTCAGTCATCCACCACTCGGCACGGTTGGGCTAACGCAAAGTATGTAATCCTTTTTTTGCAAAAATTAATAAATTTTTTGTTTATTTTTTTAAATTTATTTTTATTTGTTTAATTAGGAATGAGATTGATCTGGAAACAATTGCTGTCTGTTTTTTAGTTTTCAGAAAATGTTTTATAATAGTAATTTATTAAAATTTTTTTAGAGGAAGCGATTGAGCGATATGGCAAAGAAAACTTGACGATCTACAGAAGCAAATTCAACCCGATGTTCTTTGCCGTCACCCAGCACAAAGAGCCGGCCGTTATGAAGTTAATTTGCACCGGTCCTGAGGAAAAGGTAGCTTGTTTTGTTTTGCTCTTAGGCTAACAATAAAATTTGCTGGTCAACAACCAGGAAGCGCCAAGTTTGAAGATGGTTAATTTTCAAAAATTATAATGACTATTCGATGGAGCATTTTTTTTCTAATCCGAAATATTTTTTTTTCATATAATCTACAGGGAAATGGTTTTAATTTTTCAATTAGCTTAAAGGGGGAAATAAGCCTCGTCGAATCCGAGGAGAAAAAATTAGGCCAGACATATCAACATCCGACGATAATTTTGAAATTATATGAAAAACGGGTTTTACATTTTCAACACAATTACAAATTTTGACGCCTTTCCAATCATTTCGAGTAAAAATTAACAATAACATGTGAATCAATGAAAAATACACTGTCGAATTGAATAGGTATCATTTTCATCTTTTACCTCAAGTTCATTTCTTTCGCTTGTTAGTTCAAATTAAAACTCACATTATTAACGTTTAAGCTGTGTTGGAAAAAATTGGCTTTTAAATGGAATTTCATGTTTTGACCCACATTTTTAACTTTTAACTTTTTTAGGTGGTCGGTGTACATCTGCTTGGCCAAGGCTCTGATGAAATGCTCCAAGGCTTTGCGGTCGCTGTCAAAATGGGCGCAACCAAAAAGCAATTTGACGACTGTGTTGCAATTCATCCCACGAGCGCCGAAGAATTGGTGACCATGCGTGGTGGTAAAAAGCTTTAAAGACTACTTGATATTAATTTTGCATAAATTATGTTTTTTTTTGATTTCAATTTTTTTTAAAGCTTTTTATAAATTACTTTATTATTTTCTAAAATATTACATAAAAAAACAAACAAGTTTTCTTTTATGCAAAAAAAACAATTTTAAGAGTATAGCTTCTCAATTGTGAAAACCTGCTTAACCCTGAAATATTAATGAATTACTGACCAAGCCCAGTATTCAAATAGATTTTTTTTGCAATAAAATGTTTTGATATTTTTTAATACAAACTGCTTCATTGTGTTTTGCTCGGAAAAAACCCTACCCAACAACAAACTTTGTCCCCATCGACTGTGAGCTATAAAATAAAATTCTGATATGACATTTTGGCTTGAAAAATTGTCTTGTTGATGCTTTTTTGATAATAATACGACTCTGTTTCATTTATGAAAAATTATCGAATCAGTTTTACAATCAGTGAAAGACAATGAAAATTTTTTTCTTGCTATATGTTATTGTGGCGATAATTGTAGTATGCGGACTGTTGACCGACCGGCTGCTGATTTACACTTCTAATTTTTTCTCGTAACGCTTCGGCATTGAAGTTGTTGGCGCCGCTAATATCATAAGCATTTTTTGGTTGTGTGGCAGTGCTGGTTTTTGTGGTTAGGTAGCCGGGTTTGCTTCGACACCTTTCGCGTCGGAGCCAACAATGCTCAACAGAGGCATAGAAATCGTGCGATTGTGAATTCGACGTTATTTCTGGTAAAGATGGTGTTTGTCTAATCAACAAGTCGCGGTGAAGGTCGCAAGGATGTACACAATTGCAGGATTGAACGCCGTCGTCATTATCCTGTGAACCCGTATTTGATTGAGGAATGTTAAGATCTGTAAAGTTACTATCAATCAAGCTATAATTATGTCTTTTCAATTATTATTGTTCATTTTAAAAAGGAGTAAAAAGTTTGATTGAAATACGGTAAAAAGTTTTAAAATTTAACTCCGAAAAAAAATTGGCACGTTTTGAAAAAACAAACTAAAAATAAATTTTTAAAAATGCCACTTTGCTATATCTTTATTCTTTCTTTTAATCGAAATAAACTTAATCATGTTTAACTTACTTACACTGTTGATTGGTTTTAATCAGAACAAAAATCTACAAATATAACGTCAATAATTGATTATGAAACATTTGAATAGTTCAAATTTTTTTTTAAACAAAGCTCTCATTTCGCTAAATGCCATAGAAAATTGAGTAGCTATTGTAAATCGATTAAAAATTTGTGTACTTTTATATAGTTGAAAAATAGTCTGTTCGAAATAATTGCTCTAAGAAACAGCCGTCCTAATCGGCAAAAATTTTCACAACAACAGCATTAAATTTGTGTTTTAGTAGTAAATTCCAAAAGAAATTTTCACATTATTTCAACCATCTAGTTTCATGTTCCAGACATCATGTAAGGTAAAAATTATAGTCATTCCTTAAAATATATAACCCACGCTCTCCGATAAATAAATAAAAAAAATTTTTAGCATAGCTAAATCAGGCTGTCTATTCAAAAAAAATATTGGCCTATTTTAGAGCCAAACTCTAAGGGCATAATCAAGTTATTGCGCAAGCAAATTGGGGCCAAAAATCAAACAAAAAATTGTGATTTAAATTTGGCGCCCTTTCATAATTTGTTTGAAAGTTCGGTACGTTATTTTCATCAAAAAATTCCAATTTTGTCAATTTCCGGCATAATGTTTCCCAATATAATTTTTTTTAATTTTTGCAGCGAAAATGATTTTTAATATGAAAATGAAAATATTTACCACGACAAAGAAAGGCAGGATGACCAGCAAAATCGACGATTTTGCTCGTACCAAAATGGGGGCATGCCAGCTGTGTATAAAAACACCAATTTATACAAGGGGGATCTCTCCACACGTTCACCAATTGCACGAGTAACCATTTTCGATACCAAATCTAAACGGAAAAATTTATTAAATATTCTTTTAGAATTAATGCCAAATTAAACCATGCAATCGGTGCAAGTTCCATTTGGAGAGAATGGACGTGTTGCCGTGCTTGAGTCGACCGCCAAAAGACAGTCAAAACGTCGGAGGGTGCGCTCGAACGCTTGATGCGCTTTTTCGACTTGAACGATAGCCGAGTGTATTCGTGTAAAGCAGGACACGCACTTATCAGAGTGAGCTCCATTAAGAATACAATCTCGTCCTTCCACATTCGGACGCAATTGTTCGGCTTGTGATATCAGGTCAGCCTCTGTTTTAATTAGTGTCCATTCAAGACGAAAAAACTCTCCTAATTGTACATTGGCTGACTCCGTGTTATAATCCCGAGAAAACAACGATATTTTGCGCATTAGCCTTAGTCGCGCCCAGCGTCCTTTTGAGCAAAGATCAATGGGAGAATGGGAATTCCAAATATGGCAAACATTTTCCTAAATGAAAAAAATATATAGGCCGTAGATATAATTGTAATTGTATATTAAAAGACTCTCTTACTTAAGATAATTTAAAATTGACTATATTTAGTTCCAAATAAAGTGCAAAAATTTTTAATTTTGGATTTTTTTTTTTCAGACTTGTTAGTTAAATGGCATCATTAACCTTCCAATTTTCAAACTTTATTTTTCTTTGTCTGTTGTTGTTAGAAATTGTCTGTTAGAAATTAAAAATTGAGAGGGTTATTCAGCCATTTAACGGTTGTTTAGAATTTCTTATAATTGGAAAAAAATTATGCTAGAAAAAGTATGGGCTTAATTATTTGCGGCTCTATTTAATCATGCAAAGACATTCTTTTTTTTTTTAGAGTTCTGTTCAAATTTTTTTTTGTTTGTTTTAGTTTAATTTTTGCTGATTTTTTTTAGCTAGATTAACATTAAAAGTTAAATCCGTTAGATTGTGTCAATAAATTAAAAATTACATCAGGTATAAATGTTTATATTCGTTTTGCAATAGGGAAATGCAAAAGAAACTTTATATAAAAAATTAGCAAACTAAAAGTAATTCCTCCTTTTAAAGCACAATTTCACAAGTGTTTGGCGCCAAAATAAGCGCTAAGGTTCAAATGTTCTGGATTAAACTATTTTTATGGTTTCATTTGCATAAGACCCAAAGTCTATAGGATTAAATATTCAGAAAACCTTTTGTCATAACTATATGAAATACCACATGAATTTCATAATCCTCAAAAATTATTACCTGATCTCCTTGCATGTTTGGGTGTTGATGCCTTAAAAATGGATTTTTTGCCGTCGCAAATTGTTTATGCCAACCATTCGTGATTTCACCTGACTTGTCAAAATCCCTTTGAAACGTCGTCAAGTACGTTCGAAATTCCGGCGAATTTGTGGTTGATACGTCAATGGCCGCTGTTGCTGTTGGCATAAAAACACATAATACAAGTGAAACACAATACAGCAGAAAAATATTTTGTCGTTGTTTCCAATGCGATGGCTCACAATGAAATTGGGTTAGCCAATATCTTTTTGATTGGAAAACATTTGATAAAGTTAAAAGTAGGAGAATAACAAACGAAATAAAGTTGGAAAGTAAGTGTAATCCCACGTACTGAAAAATGCCGGTTAGCAGTAAAGGCCAATAGTATAAGAAAAATTTGTCGTATACCCGATTCGAAGATAAATTTGGTGTTGAATTAAATTCCTTTGCACAATTAGTAGGCTTTCCAATTGCGGACTTGGAAATTGATGGCGGGTAATTGACTATTATCTTCTTTCGTTTTTTTCCCGCATTTTCGTGCAATAACGTCCGATTTCGTTGCCTTTTGTTGGCCACAAAATGTGGCGTGTTATTGCAGTCGTATTGATTTTTAACATTAGAATCAAAGAGTTCGTGGTGGGTTGTCGGCGACGCCTGGCTGTGCGATGGCGGTGTAAAATTCACAGGCCTTATATTGGAGATTATCTGTTGCGTCGAAGTGCATTGATTGTCGTCCCATTTGCAAAAATGAATTTGGTTGGAAACCCCCGGCATAGAACAAGTCGTTGACAAATTGCTCTTTTCTGTCTCTTGTTCTACAGTATTTTTTAAGGCAAAATGAATCTTTTTTCTGCATGCTTTTAGCTTGTCCACTTTTAAATTCCTTCCATTGCTTGAATCGTTGGGTTTGCAAAAACAAAAGGTTGGGATTCGGCTGCATCCACGACACCATTGCCTTGTCACATCGCTTACGTCGTCGTCGAATTGTAGATGCGCGCGGACCGCGTAAGCGGTCGCGGCAACTAAACCCCAATGTGTGCACTTTTGACTCACTTGATTGAGCGAAACTGCAGTGTGTGAATGTTTTTTTTCTTTGGCTGATGCTGTACAAACGCCGCTGATGCTGATGTTGAAGAATGGATTTTGAGTTGATAAAAGTAAATGGTGGTAAAGCGTTGGTTACTGCCAGTAATGGCAATTGATGTTGTGCCGAAATCTTATTAATTATTGGCGGCTTTAAACTATTCTGATGGTATAATAATTCGTGCGGCCTAAAACCAAAATTTTTGTGTATAATATTAATGACCGTACAAAAATTAAGTACAAAGAGTCTGAAAATAATGTCCATGTGCAGACGTTCATTTTCCAAGAACCCAGGACTGATGAAAGCGCAAAACCCGAATGTTTTTCGTTTTAGTGTACTGCGACAAAATTGATTTTTGACAAATTGCCCATTTTGTCAAAAAGTCGGAATTATAATTTTATTTATTTCTGCACTTTCCGCATGCCTCGAGAGGAGACAGCAGAAAATAAACGGGAATCTCTAATCAATTTTCAACAGTGTTCGGATAGTATAATAAATGCCTGATGCAAAATTCTTTCACCCTACTGAGGCACTTCTCTTGTAAGAATTGTTGTAAAACCAATTAAAAGTACAAAGCATGATACAAAATTCAATTACCTAAATATAGCAAATAAAAAATAATTCAACAACAGTATTAGGATCAGTGCTTGGATTCTGGGCGTTAATTGACAGCTGGAGCAAAGTAAACATTTGCCCATAAAAAACGAAAAAATGAATCAAATAGCACAAAATATGGTTTGATATTAGGTTAAACTCTTAAACTGTTAGAAATGTTTCATAAATTGGGTTGATTTTGTTCAAATTTTATGGCCCAAACTTCACTTTGTTTTAGCGGTCAATAAACGTTCCAAAAATAAGCACCAATTAGGACAATAGTTTGTAACTTTTGTTATTATAAATTTCAGCAAACATTTAAAACGAGAAAAACAAACGCAATTATTCTTAACAAAACGTAGCTCTATTGCTGACTTTAAATTGTTAAACATGGTTTTGTCGACGGTTTTTGCCTACAAAAATAACCTGTGGCAAAATGACACAGCTCTTATTGACACGGATCAGATGTCATATCCCTTTACATGCGTTTCTTTTTATTGTCAACTTTAGCGCCTTAGTAAGGCAATAATTAATTTCGTCATTGATTTTAGCTTGAAAAAACCTGCACAAAATTCATAAAAAAAAACCACACCAACGATAAATGAAAGCCCTATGCAATTATGTTTTTGGTACTGTACTTTCTCATACCATATGGTTTTCTGTGTGTGTAAAAAATAATGATCGGATGTAATTAGAAAATGCGGTTTTAAAGCTTATCAAAAATTGATCATAGGCCGAACATAAATATCAAAAGATTAAAGATCGAAATCCAAAATTTAAAAGCCAATCTCTGAGGTCCCTACAAATTTTCGAAACTAAGCCATTTTAAATTTCTTTTTATTTTTCAAAAAGTAAGTATCTAAATTAAAACCTGGGCAAATTCCATAAATTCTTTTAAATCGATAAATCATTTATCGCTTTGAATTAGCAAAAAAGATCTGAAAAACGACTATTCAATAGCCATAAAGTTGTGTAAAGTATTTTGAGCTTAATTTAAGTTTGAAGGTAATGTTTTGGTTTTTTTTTATGAAATGTTCTTTTAAAGTGATCTATCTTGTTACGCATAACGAACGTTCCAGTCGTCGCAAAAAAGTACAAACTGCAACGTTTTTTCCCTTTAATCTAACTATTTTCTTTTTCATAAAAATTAATAATGTTTGGTCACCCTATGCAGCCAATGCTGAGCCATTACTGTCTATAAAAAAAGCTTTGCCGCAGTTTCAAAAAAAATGTATGCTGACGCGTGGAGAATGACGTCAGTTGGCAAGCTACCTATTACCCTGTTTTACATTATATGATAGATTACTTTAAGAATATTTAAAACTTAACCCACAAACACAAATAAAACGTAAATACGCGCATGTGCCAGCCTTTAGAACTTCCGGCTTTTCCAGTTGCCACTACAAAAGTAATTTTTTTAATCAGATACACAAAAGGTTAATAATTTTATCGTGACCTTATATATGGTAAAAAAACAAAGAAATGGCTTTTTATGGTAATATCAACTCGCGAATGTCGATTGTGCAGTCAACCTGAATTATCGTTGGTTGACTGTGATGGGATGGCATTTTGCTGCCAACTGATAATTGCGACTTGAAAGTGCGGCAAATCGACATTTGTAAGTTGAAGTTTTGCGAGTTAGCTATTTACTTTATAAAATGATCATTTTTCAACTCTTAACGGTTAACTCGGGGCAACGCAAAAATATTCAACAAACATTTGACTACATCGGTTTGTATAAGCCTTTTTACAAACGGCAATAAAAATGTTTTACAATAAACTCCTAAAAACGGCTTAACTCGCCAAATTTGTGGTGACCTTATAGTCGCAAAACGAACTTTAAATAGGCAGTTAAACATAACAAAAGTATGCATAGCCCGTTTCAAGCAACAGAAATCAGTGGATAATGTTAGCTGAGGTAAACGCACCAAAAAAAAGTTTGGAGTAAAACGATTTAAACAATGAAGAAAAACCATGTTTTTGTTTTCTGCTAGCAGAAGAGTTAGCGTATAAAAGAAAAAAAAAGAATTCTTTGCAGACAAAAAGCAAAAAGCAGGATATTTTTCAGTCGAGAAAAGCAGAAAATTGAAATAAATGCTAATGGTAGTGCGTAAAGCGCACAAATAACATTGAACAGAAAAAAAAGTGTAGAGAGCAGGAGCATTAGAATAGGGTCAAATTGGCGCATACTAATGACATAAAACCGCAAAAAGACGTTTATTTCATTTTATTTTATTTTTTAGCATGCGTATGCTTTAGCCCGCAAAAAAATATGACAGGATGTAATATAAATAACTAAGTGAAGAAAGATGCAAGTGAATACACTCAACTAACCAAAAAATGCTAAAAAAGGAGGGTTGAAAACCACAGAGCCCGTATTTCTTGAAGAAAAGAAATCGCTCAATAATATTTTTTTGACTGCAGGATTGTGTTTTCAGTTTAAAAAGGAATAGCAAAAAAAAGTTGTTTGACATGGAAAAGAATTGTTAGATAGCTATACATCATAATAAACGCAAAATGAGTTTGACTAAGATAATGGGAAGAAAAAAAAATTATTATCTAACATTTTTTTTAGATTTTGCTATTACTTTTAAGTTAAAACTATTTGGTAAGTCACTCTGTTGTTTCGTCTTTTCACTATGCATTGGTCGTCTGAGTTGACTTTTTTTTGGAAGTCGTTAACGTTTTTTTTTTTAAATAAGCAAAAAAAATTTAAAAACAAAAAGTTTTTTCTCCCAACTTTGTGCCTGAAACAATGATGCCAAATGCTGCAATATCTAATAGTGTTAGTTGACTTTATCTTGCCCATTTAAAAGCAACGAATCCATTTAACTCACCTCACCGCCCTAATACAATTTTGAAACTACATAGAATTTTTTTATGTTTTGTAAGATCTTTCTGTTGAAATGCCTCATTACCAAATTGGAAAAAGTTGTAATTTATAGTTTTTTTTAGCTTATTATCTTTATAGCCAAACTATAAGGTGTAAGTTAATAAAAATAAAAAATAAATTCAAAATTAAAAAAACAATGATAATTTCAAAGTTTAGTTGCAATTTATATTAATGGCTATTTAACTAACATTTAAGCCAATAAGGTAAGCAAAACAAGGTTCCGTATACTGCTGAGGCTTTTGGAACGAGTTGATGTGATATGAGTAGAGGTTGGATAAGTTTAACATTGCTCGTAGAGTGCTAATTCATTTTACAAAGTGCCTCATAAAGTTATGTTTTAGTGAATCATGAAATTTCTGCCTATAGTTAAATTTTAAAGTGGCTAGTTTAGTGATTGAAATCCAATACTCATTTTAAATGACAAATGTACGCAAAATAAAATTAGATGTGGTTAACAAACCATGATTTATATGAGTTCATCTCTATATTTTGTGCTTTAAACATTGGGTCTACTTCCGATTATTTCTAAACGTACTGTCGCTGCATTGGAAGTAATTAAAATTTTGGGAAAATAGTCACGTACAAACAACACAATTGCAATGTGCGTACAAGAGACGCCAGACAATAAACGCTAGATCAAAATTATGACAATAAGATATTTTAAATATAAAAACGGAAAATTTTACACACTTAATTTAAAATAAGGTTTGCCCGCCAATTCTCTGATTTATTGTATAAAATAAGGAGTGAGCAATTTATTTGATAAAAAAAGTGAGAGGCAACAAAATAAACTGACGAAAGGGTTAACTTTTTGTTAAAAAATAAACTGACGAAAAGGTTAACTTTTCGTTAAAAAATAAACTGATCAGTTTATTTTATTTTTAATTGTTTAAACCCGGTCGTCAGTTAAAACTGTATTGTCTTTTTGATGCGAATCGTTGCAGAATCCAACTTTTTTGCAAAATTTTTTCTACTTTTTTAGTTTCACATTTTTTTTTGAAAAAATTTTTGGTTGTTGACTAACAATTATAATTGCACTAAAACGCAAATACAAAAATATTCTACAAAATTGATATCGTTGTCGTACATATTGTTAATCGACCTAACACAAACTATTCAAATCTTTTATAAAACAAATTATAAAATAATAATTATATTTTTATTTTTTTTTACTCGGAGTGAACCAAAAACCTTAGGATATTAAGACAGAAGCACATAATAAAACAAGTTTTTATAAAATTTTATGCTAAAAAGTAGCATGTACTACTCAGATACTTTAAGTGTCACCATAATCATGTACTGATAAATATCGATTTTTTTTTGTTTAGATGACTCAAGTTTCTGAAAAAAATAAACTTTTATAAATAATTACCAAACTTAAAAGTTCGACTTGGTAAAAGTATAGAAATCCTGATAAGTATATGCATACATTAGGATAATTAACCTTAGTCTATAATTTGTTTGCAAAAAAAATCAAAATGTTGATGATACTATCGTCCAACTAGCGGCTTTGAAAAGAACTAACGCCACAATATTTTCTTCATTAATATCAAAATGTATCAATTAGCCAGCTAAAGGAGTAAGCAAACTTCAAAAGTAATTTTTTCATAAAACAAAAATTTATGTTTAGGTTAAGTAAAAAATAAAGATAGCATTTGAAAAATTACTTAATAATAAAACTTGAGCCAATTAAAGGTTATAAAAGATGAAAGAAATTTCCAATTCATAAAATCATGCTCACGATATGAGAAGAATATTTCTGTGAAACTAAATTTGCGTGAAGTTAATAAAAACCGCTGTAAAGTATAAATAATTTTATTGTGCATTATTGATTTTAACATATTATAAAAGTTTGAGCAAAAAAAATGGAAAAACGAACCGAAAAAATATAAAAAAATTGAAAAGTTGAAAAAAATTAGCAAAAAAGCTGGGTTCTGCAACGATTCGCATCAAAAAGACGAGACAGTTTTAACTGACGACCGGGTTTAAACAGTTAAAAATAAAATAAAATGACGAATTTATTTTTTATTGCCGTTTGCCAGACTTTTTCTTTAACTGAAATTTCAGTTAATTAACCCGGTTTGCTCAGCCCTGGTATAAATCATCAATCATTTTAATTAAAAAATAACTACGGCAAATATGTTTCTCCATTGCGTTTTGTGTAGCTAAATTTGCGGTTTACAGGAGTTGCAATAATTTTTACGGTGCGTGTTAACGCAATTTCAAAAACATTTTTTTTCTACAAATTTGCTATTGAATTATTGAAAATTTCAGAGTTTGGTTAGGGTTTAAGTTGCTTTGATTTTGTGACCATATAATCTATTAACTTGTTTATTAATAGTAAATTATTTAGGGTTTTGATTACCTGTGGCTTATATATATGTAGCAACAAAATTTGAAATTTGCTAAAATTTGAATTTTAAAATTTCCTGCGTCTTTTTGTCATCCAGCCATAAATTTTGAATTATGTACATAAATTCTTTATTATAAACCGCTTTCTGTCTTACAAAAGTCATAATATGACGTGGGCTTAATCTTGTTCGTCTGAAAAGTTCTTAATCAATGAATTAAATTACTCTGCAGTGTATGTATGAAAGATAATAAAGTTGGTCAAGAAAGGGAATCACGGGAGTATTTATGGTTAAAGCTGATGGGGCATAAGTGAATTGGTGAGAAGTTCGCACATGTGCGAGTTAGTCGCGCTCGATGACGATTAAACAAAAAAAGCATAAAACAGGCCTATTTACGTTATTAAATTACAATTTAGTGCTTTTTTGCCTAAATTGCGGCGCTGATTTGCCTTTTTCAAGCGCTCTTATGGGGGCGTTCTTTTGTCCGCGCTGTTTTATTGGGCAGTCAGTTGCGCAAACTTTTCTGAGTTGGGATTAACGGTGACGCGTTTAGACAGAACACCAGACCAGGGAATTTTTTAACGATACAAATAACTCAGAGTGTAAATTGTAAAAAAATCGTTAATCAAAATTTGAGATGGAATAAGATTCCTTAATGAACCAAAAAATGGCCCAAAAAAGCGAAATTCGAAACCCTGGCTATATACACACAACAAAAAATCATAAGTTTGAATAAAAACTGCACGTAAGACGTATTTAAAAAGAAGACTTAAAATGAATATTTATAAATAATACATTGTTTATAATATATTCGAAATGTAAAAGCGTTAACCAACAAAAAAATTTAAATTTTATATTTCCACCAAAAACGTTTTACTTTTGTTGCAGGAAGAAGCTACACACACACACACACACACACACACACACACACACACACACACACACACACACACACACACACACACACATACAAAAGTTCAAGAAATGAGTGTATAAGGTAAAATAAAACGTAAAGCATTCTTTTTTACAATTCTTGTTAGAATTGGAATAATAAAGACTGAAAACGCATAGCCTTAGCACTCGAATTTCCAATATGCGCATTTTGTTTGTTTTAAAAAAAATGAGAGCGAAAACACGCGTACCTAATGTAAATGCGAAATAAAACTTAAAAGAGAAACGAACACAAATAAATGTTAAAAATAAATTTTTGTGGAGGATAAAAATAAACAGTTGGCACAAAAAAAAACACTAAATAGAACAATAAAATTTATTTTGCATTCTGTTAGTCTTAATATTTTACCTCAGTTTCTGACAATATAACCTCATATAAACATATGCTGTTAAGGCGACATGCTTTAGTGCTTTTCTTTTTCCTAAGTAAGAAAATATATAGGAAGTTCTTCTTTGCTTTGGCCTTCCCAAACAAATTTTGCTTTTTCTTTCTCCAACCAGGCCCCAATATCCCCGACACTCTCCTCTTAAAGCTATTTCGACTAAATGGTTTTCGATCTCTCTTCCTCTCCCTCCACTTTCTCCTCAAGTTTTTGTTTGTCAGCCAAATTTTTGATTTTGCTTAAATGTCTTTATCATAAAAAAGGGAGGCTCAGACAATTCCCTTTGGTTTATTTTTTGTTTTCAATTTTATTTTTGTTTTTTTTCTTCGTCTTTCTCTCCCCCATTTCTTCTCATATTAGAAGTTAAAAATCAGTTTAAAACACAAATAAAACACATTGCCTAAATGTACTTTTTTTCTTTCAAGTTCCGAAATTCAATTTTCAAGTATTTAAATACAACAATGATATTTTATAAAATGAAAAGAAATGATAATTTTTAAGCACATTTTAAGAAAATATAGCCGATAATGCATAAGGCAACATTGCTACTTATTGTGGAGCAAGGCAATTTTATCAGCATAAGAAATGAAAGCTTTATGAGTTGTAAGAAAAAGAAATGCACATTTTACTGTTAAAACAATATAGTTTAATAAGACGTCGGCCAGCTTTTATCGATCTCTTCTAGATAATAAAAAGTCTAGAAAAAATCTAATACGCACTTTTACTAGGTGTCAGTTCAACCCATGTCGCGTCAACTCAAGATCGCTTAATCATATCAAAAATCTAATACATTCAAAAATACTCTTAAAATTACGCTTAAAGCTGCATTTTATTAACTTATAAGTTCAAAATTAAATTAACAATGAAAACCTTTTCCAATCTTACAAAGGGCTCTATTATTACGATTCGCAAATCGATTCTACCGTCATTTAATTTTAACGAATTCATATTTTTGACAGAAACGCAAATTTAAGCAAAAAGTAAAAAGCCAAGCGTGCCAAAAAAATTCGCATGGCTTCAAATTTAAAATTTGTCGTTTTCAATTTGAGAACCATAAAGTTTTTCGTGTTTTTTTGTTTTATGTGTCGTTCTTTGTGCGTTGTAGTTTTTGTATTAAAACTACAACTTGTGCGTTGTGCGCCTTAGAGCTTTTGGATTACTACCATAAACATTTTGCTTCAAAAATTGTTGCATGAGTTGCATGGAAAATGAGTAGCGAGTTAGTTGAGTTTATTATTTGATCCGCTCAAAAATTGATTTGCAAAAAAATTACGCATACACATTCTAAGTAATAATTTGCGGTTTATTTCGACATAAAGACATCAAAAACAATAATAACCAAAAACCCTAATGCATAACCTAATTAAATTAGGTTTGCAGCAAACGTGTTCAATTATCAATACTTTCAGGCAACAGGTATATTTACACATTTTCAAGCAAACAGTCCATCTACGTAGCTTTGTGCATATGAATACAATTGAATGGTGACAAGCTTTGCATTTGCGAGCAATAATAAAATAAATATCATTCAATGTTCTAAAATTGTTTTGCTCGACTATTCTTATCTCACCGTTTCTCTCTCTCTTTCTCCCCCTTTTTCTCTCTGTAAATCAGCAACGCTAGACCCGTTCTTTATTTTGACTTGAATCGATTGGTCCAGCGTCATTTTGTCTGTTCAATATTTTGTCTGACGTCGATTGGTCCGGCGTCATTTTGTCATATTTTGTTCTGTGTCTGTATTTTAATTATGTTTGACACCGTGTCCGACACTTCGTTTTCATATTATCATTCGACGGCTGCCTATCCTTTTGTCTGACGTCGTTTTGCTCGTTCCTCTTTTTGACCTTGAGTCCAATTGCAGCAGAGCTTTCCTTTGTTAAAATTATGTTAACATAAAAGCTACGTAAAAACACAACACAACCAGTCAACAAAAAAACACGGGTATTAATTTTTTTAACCCATTTGACGATATTAATTCATTTAAACAAAAAAACTTTACAAAAACCTTTTGCTCTAAATATTATCAAAAGAGGAGGAGCGGCAGGGTTAAACTTTAAAGCTGATAATTTGCAAAAAAAAAAAAGAAAGAAAGAAGGAAAAGTAAAAGTGGGGGATACTTAAATTCCGCATTCAGCTCCGTCGTCGTTGTTGTTGTTGTTTCCTTCGCTTTTAGTCATTTTTGTTTACTGAATATCCATAAGCTCTCATTATTCGTCCCTCATTAAGAATATTTTCATTTGTCGCAACTGTTGACACAAAAGTATTCCTCCCTCCTATTTTTTTGTTTTTGCCATAAAACAAGAATTATACGTAAATATTCAAAAAAATTTTTTAAATGATTGGTTTATGTTATCTTATCTCTTTCTTTTATTGCGTGCCCAATTTGTTGGCTAGTCAAATAAGGAGAATAATATGCGCTTAACATAAAAAACGACGCTCATAATATACTTTAAATTCTCGCATAAGCACTAAGGAATACTTGAATGCGTTATGGACAACGACAAAAACGACAAAAAAAAAACAACAAATTTGTGCCATCATAGCGCATTGTCATATTTTCATTACACATACATATGTATAAATAAAATATTTTATAAACTATAATACAAATCTATAAGTGTACAATATAGAAACATAGATGTGTATGTAAAACCAAACTTTGAACCAAACGCTTCATTAAAAAAAGAACAAGTGGAGTTGGAGGGGTGGGGAAAGATGGAAGGGCAGCAAGAGGAAACGCCAAATGTAGGGTGGTAGAAGAAAACTTTTCAGATAAGGATGCAAAATTCTTAATTATAAAGTAAAATTTTTTTGCAATAATTCTTTTGTGCTTTTAACGTTGGCTTTTAATTAAGTTTGAAATTGAACGAAAACATTCTTTTCTCCATTAAGTTTATAGTGTAGGAAAAATCGCTGAAATTGCAAAATTGGCCTTTGCTTCAAAAATTGGTCGAAAAAGTTTTTTTTTTGCATTTTATTGAAGTCTCAACCGAAGTGGCTTGCCACAGTAGTTTCAAAAAAAATCCATTTAAATTAATTGTTCAAAATGCCACAATATTTGACAGTTTTTTAAAATTAATTTTGATTTGGCACGTTTTTCTTCGAATTTCTCGACTGTTTAAACAAAAACAAAAAAAAATATTTAAAAAATGCATGTTTGCTTTGCTTTCGATCATCCAAATCGTAATCACCACTTTAAATATAACATTCATCCCATATTATCGTTTGAAATTCTCAACAAAAAGCTTCATTTAAATAGGGGAAAAAATGAACAAAATACATAGATGAATCACGCCTGAAAACAAAAAAAAATTGTTAAAACTAAATCAAAGCACAATAAATTTATAAAACATTATATAATACATTTTAGAATACTTAGAATATAAATTTAAACTTATTATAAACATTATTTTACTTATAATATCTTCGATGTAATTATTGATTGGAGACTCATTCGAGGCTATCTGTTTAATGCAAGCAATCTCTTGTCTCTAAAATGATAAAGCAATTAGCAAATACAAATCGTTCAGCATGTAAATCGATTTTCATTTTAATGTGTCTTTTTACAAGCCCTTATAAATTAGAGTGACTTATGGATAAAATAGCTGACCTCCTTTGAACTCGCCACTCAATTCCAGTTCACCAAGGTAATAATATGTATTTGGAATTTCACCGGACGTCACGTATTTGTCCGGGATCATAATCGAAAGTTTGCGTTGACAAGGCTGAAATCAGTTAACTATTATCAATAATTTACCATAATCTCTAAATAAGTTTGCAGGTTTTTTAATTGATAGAATGTTTTAAAGGACTTGGTTAGCGGAGCGTTTAATCAAAGAAAAAACCATAAACTAATAAAGATATAATAGTTTAAGTAAACGATTTTTCTGTTGAATTCATAATTAAGAACCGTTTACGTCGACTAAAATTTTTTCATTTGCCTCAATCCCAAATAAGTTTAAGCTTTAAATAACACATTTAAACAGCAAAACAGCGTTTCATTATTTATTAATCCAAATTGGGTTTTTCAATGTCTACCTAAAAATAAAAGACGTCTTGACTAGAATAAAGTGCTTTAAAATTGCAGCAGCCTTCAAATGTCGGCCAACAGGTTATTATAAGATAATAATGAAGAAGAACAAATTTTTTTGGAACAAAAATAGACGCCTTAAATTTAAAAAAAAATAAAATTTGAGTGAGCATAACTTTTTACAGCTACTTAATATTTCACAGTAGTAAAGAAGGGGTTTTATAAGGTTCTTTGGAAAGGAATGCGCCTTACATTTGTCTATTTATTTTTTTATTACAATAAAAGGTTTTTTTAAACGAATTTATCTAACAGAAAAAAATATTTTAATAAGCATCATTTGATATATAACATAAATATGTTTACATTATTTTTTCACAAGAAAAAGCGTTTAAAAAATGTTTAACCAATAATTTCGTTTGCGATCTTGAATGTGGTACGACTTCTAGCAAGGCAAATCGACTGCTTAATCTCATCAAGTGTGGTCTGAAGCATTCGGTGAATAAGCACTGTCAGTAAGACAGTGTCGACGATGATTTCAGCTATTTACGAATAGTGATGAAAGTGTGGGAGACGATCAACACAGACATTGACCTTAAGTCATTGACATTAACAAGTTGAAAACTGCCATCGAATTGGATACGTGGCAAACCATTCCAGATGTTGCGGAACAGTTTAATTGCGGTCACACCATCATCGTGGATCACTTACATGTAAAATAAAAAACTAACCGTTGCGGAAAATAAGAGCCGCATCAGCTCTCAGACAGAAACAAGGCAGCACGAGTGACAATGGCCGATATTCTCGATAGCCGCGCAAAAATCAGTGATATTTTCAGATGAGAAATGGTTTTGTTATGACAACGCGACAAGAATACGGCAGTGGTTGGATGCGGGCATAGTTCTGAAACTGACTCTAAAACCAGACTTGCACGAAAAAAAGTTATGATATGTGTTGGGTGAAGCAGTAAAGGTCTGGTAAATTTTGAGGTGCTGAATTTAGATCATTCTTTTGCGGCGGACATCTACCAGGGTTAATTAAACCGCGTGGACCAAGCGTTGCATCATTAAGGCGTGAATACAGCAAACACAAAATTGCTGCACGACAATGCTCGACCAAAAGTTGCAAAAGTCACGATAATCGACGAATTGTTTTGGAAAGTCCTGCCGCATCCGCCATATAGCTAAGACCTAATGTCATTTGTTCCTTTGGTCAACGCAGCACTCCCTGAGCAAGAAAAAGTTCAAGAACCGCGACGAGATCAAAATTTGGGTGCCTAATTTCTTTGACTATGAGCCGGTCGAGTTTTTTCTATTCTTTGCATGGACGTTGGCAACAAGTCATTAATGCAGATGGCGAATATCTTTTGGATTAATGTATTGTTATATATTTTTAATATAGGACACCGCGCAACAATTGTACAATGTGCGTCGAGAAAACAAGCGTTTTTGTTCGAAAGTTAAATTTAAATTTTTTTCTTTAATAGTAAACGTAAGTCTTACTGTACTTTTTTAATATTGCAAATTTTGTAAATTTTTTTATGGCATTGTATTCAGCATGTACTGAAATCTTCAAGTGGAAAAAATCACGCCATTTGCATTTAATATAAAAAAGTTATAAAAATGTTTCACTTTTCCTGAAGAATTTTTGAGCCGTGCATTGTCGATTACGATGAGGAATAGAAATGAAAAAGTAAAGAGCTTAGCTAATATCTTCATGAACAACTTACCACAATTCCATCATTGCAGTCATGGTAGATGTTAATTTTTGGGTCGATAGTCGTTATTTCGTGGGTAAAACCGCTCAGCTCAAATTTTCCTTCTGCATTCGTTTTGCCGCTATCTAACAAGTCGTCCGTGTCAATACCTAAATAACAAATGTATGCTGTAAATCGTTCATGCTCAATTATTCAACGCTAATTATTGGTCTAGCATCAGTGTCAAGTTGGCATTAAGTAGCGCAAAAAAAACAGAAAGATGCTACAGTCATATTAATCTCACCTCTATCATCGTCGTACAATTTGACTTCCACGTTATAAGCCGGCTTGTTATCGCACAATAGTTTGCCTCGAACACCAGCGCTTTGTTTGCGGCCAATTCCCAAACTAAAAGCGCCGGTTATTATGATAACACTTAGCACTACCAAAATGTAGCAAGGAGTCGAACTCATATTGAATGCTTAAAATAAATGATATATAAATCCACTAAACTAAAAGCATGCATAAAATAAATTTAAAACATTGTCTTAGCTCTAACGTCAATTTAAAAAAGCTCTATGACTTATTTTTTTATTTGTATTTGCTATAGGTAAGCAAGCACAATTATTCAAAAAGTTCTAATCAGATAGGGAAAGTGGCACATCAGTCCCATCTATTATCAATAATATTTTCATTATATCTTAAATAAGGCAAAAGAAAATACTATACATAAACGAGAAGCCTTAAGAACCGTCACCCATAAATATGAAGAATACGAAAAAAAAAGTACAGCCGTGTAGATCAAAGCTGAAACTTTGATTTAATTTTTTTATTTTTAGAACCCCTCATTTGGCTATCTAAATATTGAATTGTGTTTTGAATTCAAAAGCTAGGGATAAATCACTAACTTTGTAAATTTTCAAGCTTATTAAACGTCATGGACCTAATAAGTTAAATAATCAGTTACAGAAACAATCAAAGCTAACTTATGTGCAAAATCGAAAGGTTTAATACCAGAAAATATGAAATTAAAAAAACAAAGCCCAAATGTAATAATCCGTTAATATGGTACCATAAAGGCATAAAGGTTGAAAAATTTTTTCCGCCAAGTACACTTTTAATATTTTTCAATCAAATTTACAAAACCACAATTAATCTTATCAAAAACAACATAAAACCTTGATTTAAGTCTCTCTCTCTCTCTCTCTCTCTCTCTCTCTCTCTCTCTCTCTCCCACAGCCTACTACAAAATAATAAATAAAGGGTAACCAATTTACAGAGTTGCATAACAAGTTTGCGGACAATAATAAAAATGACAATTTGTTGACAATGACGCCTATTAAATATGACTTATTTTTGCTCAAACCCTTCCATCAATTTTCTAAATTTTTAATAAAATGGTTTCCGATTATTAATGACAAACAGGTAAAAGATTTATTTTTTAACGATTGTATTAATGGAGTATAGAAAAGAAAATGACATTTTTCCCGTTCGTTAAACTCGACAAAAGTTTTTATTTGTGAATCAATTTGTGTGATTCGGGTATTTCATCACTTATACTAGTAAAAAAAGTTGAAAATAAAAACTTAACAAAATTATGAACACTACACAAACACTGTTCTACAAAACTAATTAATTTAGCAAAAAGCTTTCTGTGCCAAAAATTTCTTACGAATATTAAAATAAACCAACAATCAATCGTTAAACCTCAAGTTAAAAATAAGGGTTGACATAAAGTAAATGACAACTTACTATTTGGAAACAAAGATTAACTTACTGCGCTTGTTGAAACTCGAAAATTTTTGGTCGGTGTTCTTCACCGACGAAAAGATTTTTACAATCGAGTGAATTATCAAAACAATTGCCAAATTTTCTAAAACAGCAAAGGTTAAACTCAGAATTTTGTGGGTTTTCCAATGGTATGATTGGTTTAGAAAAAAAGTTTTGATGCGCCGCCACTTCCCAAAATCAGTAATGGTGTGGGCCGGAATCACTTCTACTGGCAAAACGCCGCTGGTTTACGTCGAGCGCGGCGTCAAAATCAACGCGCACATCTACCAGAACACAATTTGGCGGGACGTCTTAAAGCCATAAAGCCAACATCATTTCAAAAAGAAGCGCTGGACCTTCTAAGAGGACTGAGTGCCGGCGCATTTAGCGAAGTTGGCAATAGAATTCTGCAAAGCCCATTTTCCAAACACCTGGGCAAAAAGACTTTTGATCGTCCAACTTGCCCGACCTGAATCCCATGGACTTTTCTGTCTAAGGTATCTTGGAAAGCAAGATTAGCGCTACAAATCACGGCTCAATCAATTCCCTGAAGTGCTCTAAAAGGCGTGGAACAAAATCTCAAAAAAAAAAAAAAAAAAAAAAAAACGCTCGCGAGCATCGTGGAAAATTTTCGGAAGCGTCTAGAAGCCTGCGTGACGACTGAAGGCGGTAATTTTAAGCTTTTTCTAAAGTGATCTTGTAGATTGTAATTTTTTTGTCTATCGATGTGGATAGTCTCGTTAAATTTGGTTCATTAATAAAAATGTTATAAGCAAAAGAATGTGTCAAAGAACTTTTGTGTCATCCTGTATGTAGTTTGGCCGTTCATACTTAATTTTTATGCTAATGACAGATTAAAGAATTTTTTGGATTGTTTAGCTGGACGTTGCGGTATTTAAAATTATAAAATATCTTTCCAATTTTTTCTTCAATTATATCACTATTTTCAAAAGTTTAAGGGAACAAAATAAGATTGGGTTTTCATGTCAGTTAGAGATCTTAGAACAACTAAGATATCCGATTATTTTCATTTTACCCAAGTCCATTCATTTGTGGATAAAAATTTTTAGAGGAGAGGAGATGACAGTCGCTGTCTGATATATTGTCAATGAAAAGGCGATTTATTGTGTTGCAGTTAAGCTGGAAAAGAAAATGCATATATCTATTTTTATAAACGACTAGCATAGATTTTTTTTCCTTGTTGATTAAGATATGATTATCCCATTAATCATTGCTTGTGTGTCCTCCCTTCCTTCCTCTCTCTCTCTCTCTCTCTCTCTCTCTCTCTCTGTAATTTGTAAAAGAGTAAGGGAGGCAAGAGATGGGAAGCTACCCAGATATACTAGAACAAAAAATTCGAATAACATCATAATTATAACTAAAACTTCTTTTTTTTTTGTGTGTGTGTGTGTGTGTGTGATTAGTTGTGTTTTAAAATTTGAATTGAGATTTTACGCTTCTCTTTTCAATTGTTTGTGTTGGCACCCGCTTTTGTATTTACATAGTTTGTTTTTAATTAACTTTAGCTTTAAATTATATTTCAAACTATCCACAAAAGATGACTACAAAAAATTGGGAAAGGCAAAACTTGTTAAGATTTATGTGAGTATACAGTGTTTAGTGCTTGTAGATTCAAACTGATTGCATTGAGCGTAAAGCTCGCGGCTTACTCAGAATTAATTTTTAGAAAATTTAA
The DNA here is from genome assembly GCA_035044305.1 of Drosophila nigritarsus. Classification (NCBI taxonomy): domain Eukaryota; kingdom Metazoa; phylum Arthropoda; class Insecta; order Diptera; family Drosophilidae; genus Drosophila; species Drosophila nigritarsus. Next base: position 76,565 of record JAWNMF010000610.1, read on the forward strand.
CATAATTATAAATTGCGCTTACGCAAATGATTTAATTTTTAGAATATATACATTTTTTGTACATGCATTTTATTATCGCTATTCATTTTGCGCTTTTTTTTACATAGTTTTCCTTCCTTTACTTCCTTTAATCTGTTTTTAAATTTCTTATTTGGTTAGGTTTTTTTGACTGCAATATTTAGTTGACTTAATGTTGTCCCTTAATGATGTTTTACGTTATTTGAGTCATTTGATTGTTGGTAATTGGTTTTTGGATTTCCCATCGTATTTGTGATAGAGTGGTTGATAAATTGAGGTAATACTTTAATAAACCAATTTTATTAATTACTTTTGTCTACATGTATTGCTTTTCTATTCGATAAAGTTATTTTGCTTGTATCCGTAACGCCGATTTAACAATTTTTCTTGTTACTGGCAATATCCCAGAAAACGGTCTATTTTTTTCAATAATATTCTCACTATCCTTCATTTTTTCTATGCGAGGACAAAGATAAAGATCGTTGTCGGTTTATGCAATGTATCCACTAACAGTTAGCTATTCATTATTTGACCTTTCATATTTCAATTTACCTCAAAAGAAATGTTTTTAAGAAAAAGGAATAATTTTTTTTTAGATAATTTTTGTCTCGTAACTTTCTTTCATTATGAGTACTAACAAAATTGCATAAGTTTTTTTTACACAATTTATCCAATTTTATCACCAAATGTTAAAAACATTTAGCATGTCTAACAAGAAAATTTTTCTTTTTTTTGAATTTAAAAGACAACACTGGGATGTGTGAAATTATATTGACAAATGGCAATGCAAAACCTATAATAAGAAATTTTCTTCCACACATTTGGCCAATATCCTTCTTTTTTTAGATAAATTTTTAGCATGCTAATAAGTAATTTTTTTGGAATGAAAACGCGTAAAAAAATAAACAAAAGTTTAAACGCGTTAAATTTGTTTATTTTTATGAACGAATTCAATATTTTTTTTCTCACCTTTATATTTACAGAATTTGAGGCTTTAAATTACGTGTCTTCCCAAGCCCGCCTACAATGTTTTGTGTTTTTTTTTATTGAAAATGTTATAAATTAAACGTCAAAAATCATTGGTTTAAACTAGGATTAAATCTAAACTTTAGTAAGCATGTTAAGCATTTGCAAAAAGCTAAGCCTAAACCCTAACTACAGCTTCCAATCTTAGTTTTAGGTGTTGGTTTAAGGAAGTTTTGCCCTTTTGCTTAGGTTTATAGAATTCAGCACTCGTCTATGACTAGATAATATTTGAATTTAAAGTGTAGGCTTATAATTTTTAAATGACCTAAAGAAATTAATCAATGGGATACAATATTTTTATTCATCATCATCATTATATTCTTATATTTTTTTTGCTGTCGTACTATTAGCTACTATAATAAGAAATTCACATATAACAGTAGGTTAACGCGTACTTCAAATTTTTTTTTAATTTATAAGTAAGCGGTGTATAAGTTGTAAGACATTATAATAATGTCAGCCTAAAAGACCAATAAGATTAAGGGTCAATGGTTCCAATAAAACTTAAATGATTCAGTCAGTAAAAATTGAAATTGCTGCTAATTTAAATTGTTTAATTTTAGTCAAACTAAGAGCTTATGCTTAAATTTAAGACCACTTTGGCTTTGGCTTAGTTTTACCGCTTAATTTCTTTGGCCTTGACTTATTATTGCTTAAATATTGTTTGCCATAGATTACAAATTTGTTACATTTTTTGTGGCCAAATTTATTTGACAGCGTATTTACACATTCTACGATTATTTGCTTATTTCCCAATTATTTATGCATAATATAATCCAAACTCTTTTAAGGGTTAAATATTCTTATGAAAAACACCGTTTTGGACAAGGAATGCAGTGAATTTGAGCCGCAAAATTATCTGCAATACCGATGTAAGAAATGTTTTCGACTAAAATCTACGCATTCAGACGAAGCAAAAAATTCAAAATTGAAAACAGATCAAAACGGAAAATCAGTACCAAAAGATACCAGCTGTACGACAGGACCACCTTCAATTAGCCATACAGAAGAGTCTAATACTATAAAGCCTTCTGTGGTTGTAAGTGTTTGTAGCCAAGCCAAAAATTACGTAGACAGTAAAAACAACAGCGCAGTTAAAAATAAAAGCACAACACCAAGTATGTCCAATTCAACGTATTCAACAAAGACTGAGAGCACAAAGTCCATGTGTACCAACTCAAGTAATAACAACGGCATAAATACCAATATCAGTAGTAGTTCCACTTCTCTAAAATCCTCCTCCTCTTTCGGTAAAAAAGAAAGGAGGCGTTCGTGGCGGGACAAGAATTTTGTAACTAATTGTGATGAAGGACCCGACTTTGAAGGTATCTATTGGTTAGCCGATGTACAAGTAAATAATCAAATTTTTAGACACCACTGACTCCATTTCGCTGGCGTCGTACAAAACTGCCCATTCAAGAGGCGTTTTGAGTACTAAATCAACGGAAAGCGTAAATTCAAATTTTGAAACCAGATCGATGGTTACTGCAATGTCCGAGGAGTCATTTGAATTTAACGGAATTGATGACGACCGTGCCATCACTCCTACGGATGCTACGGAATTCAATGTAAGATTTTAATTTTGAGAGCCAAAAGTCATGAAGAGTGAACGACGCATTAAGATTCATTTGAAGACGCTTTCTGACTCAATTAAATTGCATAAATATCAGTTCAAAATCATATACAAGTAGTAATCCTAATTTAAGGTTATTCTTATTCAAGGAAGCCTAAAACATTGTAATAGACTAACAGAGGCTAGCAGTTTACACTAGTAATAACACTTAAATCAATGGTCTAGAGTTAAACTAGGCCTTAGGCTCGCTCTAAAACATTAAAATTTTAGCCGTACTTATACCAATTTTAACGCAAAAAACCCGTTATGAATCTACTTTTCCCCAAACCGTCATTACAGCTCATCCATAAGGGTTTTCTTTTAGCTGATACTCGGAGAACATACATTTTATAATTTTTTGGAGACTGTCACAAATGGCTAATTCTTTAATTAAAAAAGCATAACAGAACCCGTTACATTCATGTATAAAGCTATATTCTCATAACAGAAAAAAAAAATAGTGTTCTTCAAATTTAACGTCACAAAGACCAATTGGAACTTCAATGAAATAAGCGATTAGGATTAATGAGACAAAATCAGTGGTCAACGTACAAAAAAAGTCAGCTGTCAATTTTCCAAAAAAATTCCTCTAAAATAAAAGTTGCCGGAATAGTTCAAACATTAATCAAATAATCAAGGCAATAAATGTTAATGCACACGTACACTATTTGTAAATTATTTTTTTAGTCAAAATGGAAAAATTCATTGAAAAAAGAAAATGCCCGCTTACAAATCCAAGTGATCAAGCTGAAGGAGGAAAGACAACGTTGGACACTCTTGAAAAAAGGCAGTGTTGTTGCAGGTAATAACATGTGTGAGAACAATCAGAATGCAATTGAAATGTTGGAAATGCGTTTGATGGAAGCGGAAAACAGTCTACACGACTATCGAGAAGAAAATTCCGTGCTCAAATGCGAACTACAAGACATTCAAGTAATCTTAAAAACTGTTGTTGCAAATTAGCATCGCAATGGAAGGAGAATTGATTTATCATCTTGAATAACAAATTTTCTCAACGCAAGAGATGGCTAGGTAGTCTAGCAGCAACGAAGCTCCCAAATCATCCATCTGCCTCGGATTCAATTCTCACGCTTTTAGAAATTCACTTTTCATTTACAGTACTGTAATTTTCTTATGACAAAGTGCCGTATTTCCTCATGGAAACCACTTTCTAAAAATTGTGCCACAAAGGGTTTATGTATTGGGAAGGAGCTCATTTTAAAGCTTAAGATTTTATGTCTGAACCATTCAATTCCGTTGTAAAAATGCTTCATTGTAAAAATGATAATTTTATTAAGAAAATTTCCCACCGAGTTCGTTTTAGGGAAGTTTTGTTTCGCAACAAAAATTCGATTCCATTAAAGCATTAAACGATCAACTAACTTCAAAAAATGCGGAATTGTCCCAAAGCGTGCAGGATCTGCAACATGAAATTGAGGAAATGCAGGTAATGCTTTACGAAATTGGCCAATTTAACAGAAGTCAAAATTATTTATGATACATAGGACCAATTCCGTGAGGAAGAAATCGACGAGTTCCGCGAGCTACAACGCGAACTTGAGCAATATGCCAAAAATTGCCGCATTTTGCAATTTAAACACCGAAAATCCGAGCGCCAATGTGAACAACTGAAAGCGGAAAAAGACTTCCTACGAACAAAGCTGAGCGAATTCCAAAAAATTGCGGGTACAAATAATACTTCATCGGACAATTTTACAAATGTGAATGTCAAGAATGGAAATAGTAAAACAGAAGACAATGAAACAAAATTAAACTATGATATTAGAATACGGGATCTTGAATCCGAATTAAAAGTTGCCAAAGAAGTGTCCATTCGACTGCACAACGAGCTTGAAGCAGCTGAAGACAAAAGGTATTATTTCAATGGAGTTTTGACAGGAACTTCGGTATCATTTTTAATTAATTCAGAAATGAAAAACAACTTTTAAAAGTCACCATCTGACAGAAGAACCCCGTCTTTCTAAATGTTTTTTTTAAAACTTTTAGGTATAAATTTGAGGATGAAATATTTTACTACCAAGAAAAAGTTCGTGAACTCCAAACCCAAAACAAGTGGAGAGAAACCCGAAGCAAAGCGGAAAAATCTGTTGTAAGTGTAAGCCCTTTTTTTAATTTTCCATGCTCAAAAATGATTTTTAGAAACACCAAAGTCAAGAATTATCGGAAGCAAATCTGAGTACTGTTGAAACATCAAAAGAGTTACGCGACGTATTGGAGCGTGAAACCGATCTTCGCGACCAGTTGAAATTTACCGAAGAAGATTTGCATAGGACACAATCCCGGCTAAAGGTAAGTCTTATAGTCTATATCTATGGAATTGTACATCAATTTGTCTTTTATAGGACGTCGAAAATGAAAATGAAGAATTAATGAACAAGCTATTGAGTATTTCCGAAGGCAGCAATATTTGGTTACAAAAATCTCAGCTAACTAAAAATCAACGTTCGCTTATGATTCGGAGCAGCAGGTTTAATTTTTTTATTTTTATTTTGCTTTGCTTTGCTTTTTACTGAATTTTATCTCAATAATTAACTATTTATAAAAAAACCGACACGGTCAATTATGCTTCATTCGACTTATTTTCGCGTGACTATTATATATTTTTTGTTATAATAAACACGAATTTGTTCATTGTTTTTTGCTGAAAGTTCATTCTGTAGTTTTATAGCTTAAAACATTTTATTCCTTTTGAGCTATTTGATTAATTTTTACTAATTAAGTTTTTTTTAAGTTTGATTAAAAAAACTATATCTTCTTGGAGCTTTGGCGTTATTATGAGGGGTTTTTACCAACCCAAGGTATCATTAACTGTTTTTAAAAAAAATTATCATGGAAAAAACCCGGCGTCGGAATGAGCTCTCGTTGAAATGGTGGTGTTGAGGTTACCTGGGGTCTGTACCAAATTGAATTCGATCTATTAGTATGAAATATTTGAAAAGTTTGGCATTTTTGTATTCGATTATGCACAAATGAACAACTATACACCCTCCCCCACTCAAATTTTTAATTAGTTAGTTATTTTTTAGCGAAGGTCAAGATAAATTTGATGGGCACGCACTTAGCAATGAGAAATCATTACAATTATCGATTGTTTCATCATTGTTGTCAAACTACAAAAAGTTTTGCAAAAACTTAACAAATCTGGAGAACAAGTATGTTGAGTTATAGCCATTAACCTGCGCTTTTTGCGATTAAAAATGAATTTTTAGGGACAACGCCGGTTTTGCTCAACTGGAAAAGGATATAATACTGCTTTTAGCCAGCATTAATAATTTGTTGCCAAAGAGTACAGAATCGGAAACGCAATCGCAAAATGCTCAAAGACCAACCCGAAATGAAAACATCGGTAAACAATTTTTTTGTAGGTAGTCCGCTAACAATCCGATTTTTAGGGTTAACCGTTAAACTGAGAAAGGAAGAGGAACAGCGAAAAGAATTACAAAATGAACTAATGGAGTACAAGCAGTTGATTTCCAAGTCGGAAAACAGCAAACTAATTGCTATGGCTTCTAAGGTTTGTTTCGTATGTCAGAATGCACAATAATATTTTTTTGCCGCAAAGTTATTTAATTATTTATATTGGCTTAATTTTTTTTTAATTTTTTGAGTAGTATTCGGAATAAAATTGTGCAAGTTAAAAGGTTAGAACGATCATGCCAGTATTTTAATGCAGATATTTTAAACTTTTTAATCCTTTTTTGGCTATATTCGATCGGCCCAGGGTCAATCGTTTTTTCATACTTTGTTATTTTTCTTCGTATAATAAATTCAACGAGAAAGGGCGGAAACAGCTACACTAAAAATGTGAAATATAAAAATCAGATCTTTTCTTTTAACACGTTATTTTAAGGTGGAAATATTAAAAAACCAACTGGCTTTGCTAAATGATCGTTGTCAAACCTTACACAACAAAGCCGCTCAAGGTTCAGACGTTGACGTTAAATATGCGGTAACATGTTTACATGTATATTGCAAATGACTTTCTTTATTAATCATACATTTTAGGATAATTTGAAAGCTAGATGTGAGCTTCTCGAAAACCAACTAAGTGCTCTTAAAGCCAAAGAAACGTATAAAATTAGTGATCGCAAGGAAGAACTGTACAATAAGGAAGCTTCCGCTGACGATGTAAGTTTTTAATTTTATTTTGTGCTTTTTGATTGAAACATTGTTATCAGAGCTTTCATTGAGTCCACCTTGAGACACTATAATTACCTTATTGATTCTTAAATTATTTTTAAACGAGTTTGACTATTGCTGTTAAAGTCTAAATAAAGTAACCGTCTGGACTCACTCAAATGAAATCACAAATTGCTAGATAAATAATGCGTTATCAAAAAAAACACATTTTTAAGCGCGAACACAGTACGATGCCTAAACGTTATTCTTTAATTTTTTATTGCAATTTCTGACAGGACGCTTATTATTTATTTACTCTTTATTTTTGAGCAAAAATGTACACTTGTGGATTCGTCATTTTATTATAACTCAACATTAACTACAAACATAAATTTATTTAGATTGAGCAATGCTGCGTCCTTTTGGCTTCAATTGATGCTCAAACCAGTCGAATCACTAAACAACTTGAAAAAATGGAACCTGGACAAAAGGTACAACTCGTTTATGTATAATTTATTCATACTCAGACTTGTGTAACTGAATGATTATTTTCTTTTATTTTTGATAAATATAACAGAGTATACAACAATTCATAACACATTTTAGGAGGAGCGCCGACGGTCCCTTAGCAAAGACAATGTCGCGCTTATTACAACTGACTTGGCTAATGTCATCACCGAATTGAAAGTGTTGCACAAAGTGTTGAACACCTACAAGGTATCCATTGAATTTTGTCAAATTTAATATTCAAATACAATATTTTAGGCACTGAAGGCAAACAACACTGCTGATATGGAGCAGCAGAACAGTAGCAGCATGGAGCTAACTTTAGCAAACAGTGCATTGGAAAAAAGACCTTTTAATAAGCCGTGCAAGGATTGCATAATGAAATATGAGACGATTGAGTCGCAAACACAAGAAATTTCTTTTTACAAAAAGAAAAGCAAAGAATTAACCAACCAAGTTCTCCAAACGGAAGATCGATGGACATCGGAAATTAAAAAGCAAAACACGGCTTATCAAACTCAGGTTTGCTTTTTAAAACTAACTAAAAAAATCAGCTTAAGATAAAAGGCTTCGTAAAAACGATCAGAAAAAGGTGTTCATCACACTTAATAAACTAGGACACAATATCACTATTTTTGTTGAATTTTCTTGTTCTACTATATTATAAATTGCGTAAATTTAATTTATGGAAAATGCAGCAATTTGCGGGATAATATTCCAAGGTTTTTGAGATGTTTTGAGTACTGTTATTTAAAATGGAAAAAAGTGCAAAAAAAACCTAAAAAATTAAATCAAAAATTTCCCAGATGCGCCCTAGTCTTAAATTCTGAAACTTTTCTTGCATCAACAATGTGCACTTGTATAGGTCACAAGTAAGAATTTGATTCATTTATTACAATAAATAATTGAGTGCTATATAGCCAATTTAAAGCCATTTGAGAGTAACAAAAATTAAATTTTCATCAATGATAATATAAAAAATAACAAATTGTTTAGATACAAAAATTAGAGCATGATCTGGCTCGTTTACAAACTTCGTTGGTAGAACAAACCCAGTTAGCCGATATGCAGTCAGTGGAATTAAAGGGGAAGTGCAAATTAATCGACGAAAGCAACGTAAAGTTGGGAAAATTGACGATTGAAATCAAGGAAAAAGTGAAGATTATTGAAGTAAAACAATGGCTTAGCTTTAAAGGGATTAAAATATATTAATACTTATCTGATTTAGGCTATGGAGAAGGAGCAAAAAGTTTTAAAAGAATGGGAGATTAAATATAAAACGCTAGAAAATCTTTACGAGAAGGAAAAACAAAAGTTCAACTCTGAGAAGACAAGAATGAAGGCGGATACCACTACCCTAAAGAAGCGAACAGATGAAGCACTCTTTGAATTAAGTAAATTAACTTTTTTGTGATTGAAATGTATTAAAATTTTAATGTATTGGAATTCTCTTTATCAGCTAGATTACGCGACGGCCACCAAAGGCGAGAAATTTTGTGGAATGAAGAGCGCTCGAAATTGGAGCAAGAAATTATACAAATCAAATGTAATGTGGACAAAAATACGGATCAGAACTGTGTGAACAAAGACGATAATTTGGTAATCAACATTCCCATTCGCACAACCAACTATCGTACAGCCGCAGTCGCAGCCGCCGCCGCCGAAACAAAGTTGGATAATATGAATAGTGTTCAGGCTAACCAGCTCAGACAACGAGTCTTTGTTCTCGAGAAAAAGGTAAGTTATCACCAGTTATATTTAGAATGCTTCGTAACATGAAATTGGCCACTAAACTCAACAACAAAGAAAGCTGTAAGAGGCGTTTGAGTTTTTTCTTTTATTTTTAGGCTTTGTTGACGTCAACTCATTGTAGTTCAGGCAGTAAAATCTAATGGTTTAAACTTTATTTGTTTTTGACCATTAGTAACGTCGGGGTGCCTTATTAGCCTTAAAAGTTGATTACATAAAAATTATGACATTTTTATGATTGAAAAAAACTTTTAACAAAAATGGTTTTACAGTTACAGTAATCATTAAAAAATTTTCCAAACGGAGTTAACAATATTAAGAAAAATATAACATTTAACAGAAAAATTCATAGAAAGGCAGTGTATTTTTTAAAGCAAAAAATTTAGTTTTTATTTCTTGCATATTTCGGCGTGATCTTAACATATTTGGGCTTACCGAACCCGCAGATTCCAAAAATGTTAAAAATATTTCGATTGGATCCCAATGAGACCTTGTACCTGGGCCTATTTCTAAAAAAATAAAATTAAAGTCAATTACAAATTATAAAAATACATATTCGTTAAACAAATATATGTTACGAATAAAATTTAAATACATTGAAAAAAATATAATATATTTTTGAATAATAAAAGTGAAAGTCTAAAAAAATAAAAAAAACGTAAGAAAAAAACATAAAAAATAATTATACAAAATGAAAAAAAAAAAATAATTATAAAGATAATGCACAAAGCCTAAGCCTAGGCCTAAGCTAAATTTAAAAAAAAATAATAGCTTTAAAACTGACGATATGCTTACCCAGCAAAGTTAAGCAAAATCATGCAAAAAATATTAAAATTTTTCGGATATTTTTAAACAAAATAGAAACATTTTGCCAAATTCGATATTTAAACAATAATTCTTTAACATTTTTGCGCCGTGTAGCGTAATAAGCGGTAAAATAAGCCGGGAAATATAAATTGAAAGCCTAAATATTAAAAAATAAATAAACCTTTAAAAATTACAGTAATTTTCTGTCGATTGGAAAACAGAAACTTTAACAATTGGGCTTTTTATTTTTAGAGTGCAGAATTGGAAGTCCAATTACAGATGGCAAAAGCACAAAAATGCGATTTTGAAATTGAACTCAACAAGATCAAACAAGTGTGGGATCGAGAAAAGGACGATCTAACGCATAAAAAACGACAGGACGATAAGGTCAGGATGACAAATTTATTAAATTAAATTAAATTGATTATGAAACTCAAATATTTTAGATTCGAAGTGTTGAACTGAATGCCCTACAACAAAAATTTTCATGTCGTATTGACATAATGGAGGCCAGCAATAAATCACTTCATTCGCAGGTGAAAAATTGATGATTGTACTCAGTGCTTAGATTTGAAGCGTTTACTGACAACTAGGGCAATGCAAACATTAACGATAAAATAAATAAATGTCTATAATTGCTAAAAATTAATTTAAGCATTTCTAATACTTTTGGCTGTTATCATACCTAATTTTGCCATTTGCTTCATTCTATCATATGATATTCGAAAATATTCATTTTTTTCTAGCAAAATCTCAATAAAGTTAAAAAAATTACAACAAAAAAAAAAGAACTTAATTGACCACTTATTTTAGTTAGTGCAAATCAGGAGGGAAAGAGACCAGCACCGTGATGCTATTGCGGCCTACGAAGAAAAATTGAAGAATGAAAAAAAAGCAATGGAAATGGAACGCAATAAATACGATGCACTTGCTGAAAATTTTTCTAAAACCGTAACCGTTTTTTTCAATTCAAAGTTAATTGTTTTACACGAAATTTATTGCAGGACAAAAAATTGGCCGAGGCGTTAGCTTCAATTGAACAGTTACAAATTGAAACTTCCTTATTGAAAGAAGCCAGCGATGCGGATAAAAAGCTTTGGGCAATCGAAAAAGCAGTAAAATATTCTACGATATTGGTTCGTATAATAGTTTAAAGCATAACAGCCGTAAGCTTTAAAAGCCTCTTATAATATGATAATTTTTTAGCCTGGCGAAAATGAAGACCGCAATCATCAAATTGTAGAAAATGCTTTAAGTGCGGCGGAAAATGTACAAAAACAATACGCGGAATACCAAAAGTTTTGCAACAAAGAGGTGAATCGGCTGAAAGAAAAAATCAAAGAGTTGACCGGTCAATTGGGCTACAAAGAAAATAAATTCCTGACAAAAGCAAAAGAAGTAAGTAAAAACATTAGAATCGACAATTCCTGAGTAAGATTCAAAAATAATTTTCAGCTAACCGAACAAATCAAAATCCTGGAAATAGATCAGAAAAATTTGGCGCAGGTAAGAGACTTCCAAGACAATGCGCGTCAGGTTATGCTAGCCGATCAAGAGCGCTTGAAGCAGATAGTTCAATGCGTCGAAGTTCACAACATTACCAGGAGATATAAGATTTCTTTAATTATCAAGCAGGTATGCTGAATGTTCAACGTAGATAAAGCTTGTGTTGATCATTCATTTGCTTTTAGATTAATTCAATACTTGAAAAATATAATGGCACAATGCGAAACAAAAACGACTGTGATACGATTTTGCTTGTGAATGTTATTAACCAGTTGAATTTGCTCAAAGAAGGCGATGGAACCTTGCAGTGTCCCACGGCAATAGGGTATTGTTTAAATTTCCTAATGTTGGCTTGGTTGTGTGGAATACCTAATAATGAAAATACCAGAGAAGAAATTGTGTTAATTAATTATTTATTTACGCTTAAGATGCAAACGCAACTACATTACAATAGAATAATAGTGCAAAAATATAAATAATAATTGGACAAATCTTTCTTTAAAAGGAAAGAGAACAATACATGTAATGACGAAAAAAAAAATTAAATTATACATACCGTTCTTATTTTTTTTTAACTATGATCAATAGATAATAAGCGACATCAATAACTTATAAACTCACAAAATTTCATTTTCAATTTTTAACATAGGAGCGGAGCGGATGAAGAGTTAATGACAAATTCCTGGTCTATTACATCCTTACATCCTGACCATTAATTATGAAAGGTAGTTTTGTAATTAATTACACAAACAAAATTCATGGGCTTTCCCAATGGCATAAAACGAGTTAATTTTAATTAATGTGACAAAAAGTTTTGAAATAAGGATTACTTAAAATAATTTTAATGGTATTTTTAATGGTATAAATTAATTTTAGGAAACAAATAAAAAAAACTAGCTTCTTAGCAGGCTATAAAATTATTAAGCCATTTTTTGATGTTGTGTGAAAGACAATGTGCCACTGATAAAAAGAGATAAAAATTCAAATCAAAACAATTTTCAGAGAAACTTTGAGTGAAGCAGATACAACAGCACCCTCAGACACACTATCGCAGTCATCTGTTTCAATTCGCTCGATTCCGCATTCAGAAAATAGAAACTTTTTTTCGGACAGGTTGGTTTTTTATACGATAGTCGTTTTAAATATTGGATTTGAATCAAGCATACTGCATTAAGTTTTGAATATTGTCTAAAAATTCTTAACGCTATAATACAAACGAATAAACAAATTTATTACAGGCACAATGGAATCCCTTGCTACGCGGACATTCCAACAAACAGTCATGGCCGGTCGTGTAGTGTTGAAAGCAGCACAACGTGGGACAGTCGACTTTTGGACTACACCAATCGATCCGTTTCACCCGTAAAACGAACGCTGTTTAACGATTTAAATCAAAAAATAAATTGTAAATTATAATTTTTGGACAATTTCGAAAGTAGCAAATTAATTTAGACAAGCTCAAGGAATACGGCCAGATTCAGCAGACCAAAGCAATCTCGAATTCCACAAACTATATGGCGCACAACACTTTTAATAATAGATGCGCAACAAATAATTTAATGACCAATCACTCCTGCACACCAACAAATTGGGATTTTAAAAGCATGCAAAATGCAGGCGCATTAATTTCGTTTGACGACACATTGAATGAATTCCCGGATGAGAATACAACGCACAGTCGAATGAGTAGTAGTGGTAAGTCGGTTCCTAATAATGCAATTAAATGCCATATTGCTATGAGACACCAAAAAATAACTTTGTTGAAGAATGAAACTTCACTATAATAGTTTTGTGAATAAGCATCGCAACAGAAATAAGCATCCTATTGTAAATGTCATTAAGAATTTTTCAAAGAGCAGGTGTCGGCTAGGCCTTTTAGCGGCTGGCAACTATTTTGCAGTGGCTTTAAAATTTCAATCTTACACTAAGGAATTGTCTTTGCTTTTTTAATTTCTAAAAGAAAACATTTTGAAGTGAATAATAAACGACGTACTAATGGACAAATGACAATTCGCGGCATATATCAACTTGCAAACGTGCAAGTACTTGAAATTTTGAGAAAAATGACATTGCTGCCAGTTGGTTATTTACCCTACTGAATGGCTAATTGTCATCAGTCAAATTTTTGAATCTCGTGCACAATCCCAATATCAATTAGACAACAAATTACTAACCTACGGTAATTCATAGCATAAAGCAAATCGATGTAGGACAGCATAAATTTAACATTGATTTCAACCTAAAATTAGAGAAATACACTTTAAGACAAAATTTTTTTTTTATAAATTAAGGAACAAATGTGTTGTATAAAATCCGAAGGGAAGAGCTGTCTAAGAACGCAAACTCATCCGTTCGTTCTATAGCACAAGCATTTGAATCAATTGGGGCAAGCAGCGACAAAAAAAGTCCAAAACCTAAGCACATGACAAGGAATCAATTGAGGAGTTTTTTCAGTATGCGTAAATCGCGGTCAGTGGACAACGAAGCAAAAGAGGTAAACACAAAGAACATACCTAAGTAACGCAAAGCCTTTGAATTTATCAAATTTAGGAGAACAACCACAGATCAATATTCCTACCGAAAACACTGTCAACAACCAATCCTCAAGTCATTACAAAGCAAATGCAAAGCTCAAATGATATGGTTACCAGTTGTTCTTCTACGCTGCCTCGCGGCGGACGCAATCCATTCAAAAATATGAGTTCCAAAATTGTGGAACGCGCACGAAGATCGCTTTCTAGGAACAATAGGTCTGCGGATAACCAAGACAGAAGCATAATATCGCAATTTTATTCCAAAAAGGACAGCGACATAAATTTAAAAATAAAGAGCGACACTCAGACAACATCAGAGAACGCTTCAAATTACAAAAAAGAAAGTAAAGGCGATTGATCACAATCGGTAAGTTGACAAAATTTTAGATAATTTTTAAAGGACAAATAAAGGACAATGGAGATTTGTACATGATCTGACGTCAAACAAAATGAAAAATAGTATACAAAAATGAGAGGGTTACGGAGTTTTTACTGACCATTGGTCCTGTATTTCCTATAAATGTAATAATAAAAGGTTTTCATACACATAAATTTGAGCATTCTGCTATCAATGTCTGTTTTCTGACTCTTTAACATCTTTTGATAATAAGATTCTTTTTCATTAAAAGTAAAGTAAATTTATAATTTTCAGGCACAGCCAAGTGAAGTAATAGGATCACAAAAAACAACCTTGTTAACTAACGGCAAAACCACAACGCCAAGAACCGTAACGCATATTATGAAGTTGCGCTCAAAACACGAAAAAAATTCTAATTCAGTGCTTTTAACCAATCAAAATAACTGGTGCCAATCAATTAATGCATAAGTATTGTTACCCATTTCTACAATATTTATAAGACTTACCATTATAGCAGCCTTTCTTTTTTTTAATTTTTCCCTTTAAAAATTGTTCAGAGGCCTTAAATCATTGAAAGCTTTAACATGGTAATTTCTACAGAAGACAGATTAGAACTTTTAATTTTTATTTAATAATTTGTTAATTCCATTACCAATTTTTTTAAACAAAGTATAATAGAGTCCAAGTAATCTATTGGGTTGATAAATAAATTCGTGCTGTTTTTTTGTATTACTTTTTGTTCCTTTATGAACTCTACGTTAAGCAATGTTTTATATTCTTTTGTACCACTCGGTTCGCCCTATATATATATATATTTTTTATAGGAAAAAATATATTTATATATTTCAAGTTGATAAGAATGACACACCTCGTTCTGGCCTTTTGACGTGGAACAACTGGAAGCATTTCTTCAAGAAGACAGTCGTCAATTATAACGAAAATTGGCGGAAAAGATGGGTTGCACTCATCCAACCGTTCTCAATCATTTAGAAGAAATGGGATAAGTTTAAAAATTTGGTGCATGGGTCCCGCACAAATAAAGCCAAGCCAACAAATATCGTCTGCACGTTGCTAAATTGACGAAGACCATAATCCAGGAGCTTGGCTGGGACGTTTTTAAACATCCACCATACTCTCCGGACACTGCTCTGTCAGATTACCATCTCTTTTGTTTATTTTCGATTGCGTTACGCGGAGTTCCATTCGACAATGACGAAGAATTGCAGTTATGGCTTAAAAATTAGTTTACTTCAAAATAGGTAAAATTTTATCGACGCGGAATCAAGAAACTTCCGGAACGATAGCAAGAAAGAATTGATAATTAATTGTTTTCTATATTTAAAAAAAAATAAAAAATTATCTCAAAAAACCGCACAAACTTCTTTACCAATCCAGTATTTTACAATTTTGTTATAAATTAAAATTGTTAAATAAAATTTCTTTTTACTTTTTTTTTAATACATAAAATGGCTTTTGCATATCTGAAGCAGATACGAGAGAACAATTTTCCTGCTCAATTTTACGTAGAATTTTTCATCAAACAGATTTTAAAATCAACAAGACAATTTTAAGTCAAATGCTAACCCAAACCCCGGAATATAAAAAGTCCAAGATATTAAAGCTTGAAAAGCAAAAACACAGCAACTTAAATAAAATTAAAAGTGTAAAATGAAAAATGCAATTTTTATGAAAAATCCCAAGTTTACTCAAACGGAGTTTTGTACAAGCTTATATATCCTTAATTGATTTTTTAAAGCATAAAAGGGAATGAGCAAAGAAAGTCATTTTAAAAAATGAAAAATTTATTTAAAATTTTGAATGGTACTCAAAAAATGTGTGCTTCTTCTATTACAGTGCAATGTATTGGAATTTCATTTTTATTACTCAAAAGAGTAATTAAATCGAAAGACTACAAGGGCCAAGAAAAAATACAAGCCTTATTGCTTTCATTTGAGTCCTAAATGGGTCTGCTTCAATCCCACTTGTCTTTGAAAACATGAAGGAGGTGGAGTTCAATGTATAGCATTAGTTCCGGACGAATTCCCGTCTTAACAGTTCTTACTACGGCTGTGGCGCAATAAACCTGTCTTATTTATTCCGAAATAATTATTTGAGGGGCCTACAATTAAGAAAGCCCCACCTAAAAAAATTGGTGGGACCGACAATAAAATCACTAGATCTAGCTTCTTTATAAATCCATGGCTAATTCAATCAATTTGATTAAATTTTAATTATCATTTAAAATTGAATATAAAATAAAATAAATAAATAACCAAAGTTTTATGTCAATACCGGCACTGGAAAATTTTTTTGAGCATCTTGAGCATCTTGCATCTTGAAAAAGTGGAAAAATTAGGGGTGCTAGGGTTAAATTTCAAACCCCTCGTTTTTTAAAATGCACGTCAAGTTTGAAAAGCGATCACTTTTACGCTCTCTGCATGTCCTGAGGTACATATTATAGAATTTTATTGAAATTCCCGGCGATGGAAATTTTTTTTTTGAATTTGCGCCGAAAATGTTTCAATAAATATCGAAAAAATTCATTGCCTCGAAATTTTCACCGGTCGAAATTGCCTGGCGCACGCAAACACGCACGCGCCCAAATTTTCGTTTTTTTGGTGGAAAACGTTAAAAACACATTTAAAAAATGCGTGACTTCACGTGTTTCAAATTTGCGATTTTTTTGTTTGCAAACAAAATGATTAGATTTTTATATTGCAAATTTTTAGTACGTAAAAATTTGGACGTATGTATATGTGTATGTGTCTGATAAAAGGGCCCCCCAACACTAAATGTTTGAGACAAATTGTTGACTTTTTAAGGCAAATTAGTTTTAATTCAAAATGTTAGGCATATATTTTACGTTTCTCATGTCATATTTCATTCAAATTGAATTAAAATGACTTAATAACTTTTTCAAAGAGTGGGGTGATTTTGTGAATTGATTACTGCCGGTCAATACTGATTAATTCAACGTGTTTAATTTTACAATTGGTGTTTCTTTTGTGAAGTTTTTTTACTTGATATATTGACTTAATGTTTTAGGGGAACAGTCGGAAAACTAAGGATGCCTGGTCTGCATACTTTTTATGACGGCAGTAAAGTGTTGGAGCCTATTGCCGACGCTGTGGGGTTTGAAGTTGACAAGGTATGCTAATTTTGTTGTTTAGCCATGAGAACTAAATTGTTTCAACTGTTGAGAAAATTTGTAAAATTAATTTGTTTTTTATGGAAAATTTTTAGAGTTTTTTTTAGTAAGTCGTTATAAAGACTTTATAAGCCATTACTTAGGCTGTTGAGGCCGCGAGGAAAAAATCAAATATATCCATATCTTTTTATTAGGGGTCTATTTTGTTATGGTGTCATAGTCTGTACTTTGTCTCGTTATATAAACTTCAGAATGTTATCAATCTTTATTAATTGTCATTTAACATACTTAGGTATTATCGTATATTCTTTTATTGAACTCTATTTGGTTCTATTTTTCTATTTTTTTTTCTCTTTATAAACATGTTTTTGGATTGCAGAAAACGCGGTATTTATTAATGGTATGAAAAAATGGCCTCCTTATTTTACATAAGATTGGCTTTAGCGGTCCTATTCCCTTAGAATTTCTTATCTGAAAAATAGGTTTCAACATGAAATATTGCAAATTCAAATTTTGGACTTAAAACACATTTTTTAGGTGAATTTGGTGGTTTGCCAGTTGATATCAATAATATGTGCTGTAATTTACTACAATTATTTGCCTCCATTGCGCACTTCAAAGACCACCCGACTATTGTTTCCGTGCATAATTGGGATTTCGTTGTGCTATTTTTGCTACGGCAGGTAAATTTTTGACAAAATTGTTCTGCTCGTTCCTGATCTCTTCTCAAGTTTTTTAGTGCAATTAAACATATTTTGGCGAATTTGGCGGTTTGCTACGCTATTATGAAGTTTTCTCCTTCTCAGTACGTGCATAAGTAAGTGCGTTATTCAAACGTTTTTTGCTTATTCAAATAATAATTATTTTGCCTTCTCATTTAGATTGGTCTTCTTGTTTTCCATGGGATATTTAATATTTATCCATTGGTTCAGATGGTACATACTGTCTTCTTACTGTATTGATGTGACCGGACCAATTATGGTATGTATTAGCGTTTATTGGACCTTAAATTTGATTAATATGCTTCGCTGTTTTTCTAAGTATATTTGTTTTGAATAATTGTCGAACACTGTTTCTTATAAAAGTATTCCAATCATTAGCGGCTTTGTTGGTTAAGTATAGACCAGTGATTTGATTGGAGTTCGTTATAAGTCCGAACGGCTTTTTGGTTAGACTTACGCAGTAACTTAATTGACAATAATTTTGGAATATATTTAGCGTCTTTATATATTTTGCTAAACTGTCTTTCTAAAATTGCACAATTTGGTGTGAAATCACGTATGCTCAAGGGAAAGCTATAGTAGAATCTTTAATTGTTTAATGGGTATTCAGTTTATTAAATTCAATTTTCGGAATTTTTTTTCTAAATTAAGGTTCAATGTTAATTTATCATTTACATACCATATTTTCTTGAATAAACGATCCGGGTCTTTTTCTATTTTTGGACTGTTCAATAATGGGAAGTCGGGGATCAAAATGTTTAAATAAATTTTTTATTTTTTGTGTTACATGTTGCGATATTCCTTGGTAAATTATTTTTGTAGCAAATAGTTTGTCTAGTAAGATGGTCGCGGTGCAACAGGATTTGCGTGCTACTGTAAATAAATTTTAATTAGTATCGTGTATTGTCAAATTTTTGGATTGCAAGGTTCCATTTTTTAAAATCTTTTTATTTTTGACAGTCAAATAATGGGCTGCCTATTAATATTGAATCTTTTATAAATTGTATGCTTCTGATTAAGAATGGAGACTTCTATTTTTAATCAACCAATAAGGAGATTGCTTAAACATTTACGATACGCAATTCAAATTATAGGTTATTGTACAAAAAACGACTACCCTGGCTTTTTCGCTGCATGACGGTCGGGTAAAAAAGCCGGAGGAACTCACCAAACTCCAGAAACGAGAGGCCATCAAGTATTTTTTTTTGCCTAATTGTTCTCTGTTTTTTTCTAACTATTTATTTAAGGGAAGTGCCAACAATTCTAGATTATTTGAGCTTTACATTACACTTTCAAACTGTTTTGACGGGTCCACTGTGTTTTTACACCGACTACCAAAGGTTTATCACCGGCGAAAACTCGGTTATTAATGGGAAAAAATACGTTCGTTTGCTGTTTTGTATTATTCTATTTGTGGTGCATACTAGTGGTGAGGCTCGTTAACTCTCTCCATTGTCACTGCCACATTTTCTTTTTGTTTCATGCTAAAAAATACATAATAGTATACAAAAAAGAGTTGCTGAACCATTGCTGCGTACAGACTGTTTTACAACTACAGAGTTCCCTCAATTTTAATTAATTTAATTTTTAACAATGAGTTTTTAGCTTTAAGCCACAAGTTACTCTTTACAATCTTGGCTTTACTCTGTTTTGAGTTTAAAAAAAATTGTCTCAGAGCCTCAAAAATTTTCATGTCTTAATTGCTCATTGGCTATCCCAAGATGTTGCTTTAGCCTAGAGTTACCTACCTAAAAGTTTATGTCTAATGCCTGACAGTCTTCTTAATATGATTGAAACTATGATATATGTTGCCGAAACGAAATCTTTTTCAATTTCATTGCATTATATATTATTTTAGAACATCACTCCTCGGCGTGCCGTCCTCAAGAAAATCGGTGTTGCATCAATTTGTTTCATTTCTATTATAAAATTTGCCGAAAACAGTCAACCTGAAATAATATTACAGCCGGAATACTTTGGTTTATCCTGGTTCCGTTGGACTCCCCTGTTCTTCTTTGTGATTTTTATGCAACGACTGCAATACTATTATGCGTGGGGGCTAGGTAAGTCTTCAATTGTAGTTTCGTTTTGCTAGTTATGTTCAAAAAAAATTATGTTTTAGCTGACGCAATTTGCAATTTGAGTGGTTTCGGTTTTTCCGGCTTTGACGAACACGGCAACGAAAAGTGGGATTTGGTGACGAATGTTTACCCCTTGAAAGTTGAGGTTGGTTTTTGTATGAACGGTTTCGATGTACGGGCGAATAGGCGTCGGTTTTTAAGTCAGAATTATTTTGAAATTATTAATTTCTACCTCTTTGAATTTAATTACCGTAAATTTTGTTTGGGTTTTTTTGTACCGTAGGTATGCTCAATTGTTAAACATACGTCAAATTTTCTAATTAATCTCTTTTTTCTATTTGAACTTTAATTCTATACAGTTTGCCTAATTGTGTGTCATTATGTTGTTTTTGTCTGTGTGTCATTTTTCTATGGGACAAAAGTAGAATCAAGGAATCCGATAAGACTGTTTGCGACACTTTAAAGTCGCAGAAATCAAATTGACTTAGGAGGAGAAATCAGTAAACTCTTCATTAGCGTTTCTAAACAATCCATTCAGTAATAAATTTTGGCTATGAAACCTGTTCCCATCGCTGACAGAACATTTCAATAACTCTTTCCTTAACTTTTCCGTAATCAGACTGATCAGAATCATTTAAGCTTTCATACAAACGACTTGCTTTACCCGTTAACTTTTGCAACAATAAAGTTAATTTTTTGTCATTGCTGAGCTGGGAAGTTAATTTATCAAACTTCTTAAAATAGTTTTTAACCTCCACGCAACCCTCTTTCTCCTGACAAATTATCTAGAACATTAGCCACTTGCGTACTGACCTGAAAAGTTAGCAATTGTTTTAAAGTACTTGTCACCAGATTTTCAGACGGCCTTGACCTTCAAAGACACGCTGGACGCGTGGAATTGCACGACGATGTATTGGCTGCGGCGAGTGGCCTATGACCGAGTGCCCAAGAATTATAGAACCATCTCCACTTACCTTTTGTCGGCGTTGTGGCACGGGTTTTTTGTCGGCTATTATGTGACGTTTGCGACTGGCGCTCTCTTTACTGTGGCCGCAAGAACCGTATGTTTTTTTTTCGCTTTTTCATTTTTGGGTCAATTGGTTTAACGCTAGGCTAGCAGTAGTTTATATTTTTGAAGGCTTAGCATTGTTGTTGGATCTTTTATTCGGAAGATGATAACTTTGTTGGTTTAAATGCTCCTTTTTTTTTGTCATTTTATTTTCAAATTTGGTCACACAATGACAAATATGCTTTTCCGCTAGATTTGTAATAAATTGCGTTTTTATCTCCTTTTTTCAGTCAAAATTGTGTTTGTTGGGAACCTTTGCGTAAAAATGAATTCCTAGCTTTGCTAGAATGTTTCCTAGAAACTTTAAGTCTAATCAGACAAATATAACTTTGCAGCTTCGCATGACTAAAAGTTTTTGGACTTAAAGCAAAATTTAGTGTGACCTTATGGAAAAATTTCAGCTTTCCCAATAACCAAAGTGTCAATTATTTGTTGACGAATATTTTTTTTACGGGGTTATGCTAATTGAAGATTTGAGCCTTCTTGCTCAATAATATTATCACCTTGCCCGCCTTTAACCTTTTTCTCTAGCTGTCAATAAGGGGTCAAACTTTAGAGGTTTTTACAATTGTGACAATACGAAAGCCGACCAAAATTCTTTATGCAAACAGACTATGTTTTAGCGGCTAAAATCTTGAAGCCATGTTTATAAAGCCCTTCAACAACAATGTCAATTTTCTTAAAATTTAAATTATTTGTTGTTAATCTGCCATTAACTCTTCCCCCTTATTAGCGCTTTTAAATTTATGAATGCGTTTTTGACAATATTTTTGCGAAGGTGCGAAGAAGCTGGCGGCACTTGTTTCAAGCGTCGAAGCTTTCCAAATTTTCCTACGACGTGCTGACGTTTATGGCGACTAAGGTCGCGTTGATGTACACCACCTTTCCCTTTGTGACGATGCATTTGAATCCCGGCTTACTTCTTTATCAGTAATTTGTTTTTTCAATTTATTTTTTGTTGTTACCGCTTATGCATTATACCAAAAATTGTTTTTGAAGTTAATAAAACATGGGGCGTTATTTAGTTATGTTGAGGTCTGAGTAGTGCGCAGCGCTACAGGAGAATGGGTTGGCAGGAGGTTTATAACAGTCGTTGCATGATTCACTTACCCTCTCAACGCTATTTTTTTCTTTATTGGCTAACAGCGGCCGGAAAAATGGCGTTTTCACTTTTGCTTCAATTGACTGAAAGTTTACGACTGAAGGGGTTGTGTGAAGTTATCTGAAAAAAATTGCCGCTAAATACAAAACAGGACAAAAGAAATGCAGCAAATTTATTTTGCTCATATCTCCGCTAAAAATTAATATTTTTTCAAAATTTTTATTTTGTTTTGAAGCTTTTAATGCGGTTAACAAAGTTTAATTAGATATCATGTATAGTTTTAAATGTTTGACTTTTTTAAGAAAAAAATTAAAATGCCTGCGACAAAAGTAATTCAGCAAACC
Organism: Drosophila nigritarsus; assembly: GCA_035044305.1. Classification (NCBI taxonomy): domain Eukaryota; kingdom Metazoa; phylum Arthropoda; class Insecta; order Diptera; family Drosophilidae; genus Drosophila; species Drosophila nigritarsus. Next base: position 99,288 of record JAWNMF010000610.1, read on the forward strand.
TTATTTCGTTGTTTAGCCTGTCTTTTATTTTAATGATTTCATCTTATTTTGATTAATCTTTATCTTTATGTACTTTAAAATGCCTCACTACTCTGCTGAATTTCGTGAAAGAGTTGTTAAATACGTAAACAGGGGCCATACCGTTCGTGAAGCGAAAACCGTGTTCAACGTTAACAATGCCACTGTATCGCGTTGGGTAATCAAAAAACGGGTTTATCAGACTACGGATGATAAACCTAAATCAGGTCGACCTCGTTTTACAACTGCACACGCTGATAAATCAATTATCCGCTGCTCCCGCTCCATGTTTAACAGAACTTGTTGAAGGCGAAGTTTTTGGCCGGCATGGAGTTATGAAACCGTTAGTGTCGAAGAAGAATAGGGCTGACTGATTAAGGTGGGCTAAAATACATATTATTGAACGGTTAAAATGTGGTCTTAAATTTTATGGTCAGATGAAAGTAAGTTTTGCTTGTTTAAATCTGACGGCATACAGTGGGTTAGGCGTCCTGAGGGCACTAAATTTTATCCAAAATACCAAACGCCCACTGTCAAGCATGGCGGTGGGTCTGTCATGATGTGGAGATGTTTTAGTGTAAATGGGGTCGGTCCATTAATTCGTATTAATGGAACAATGAATGCGGTAATGTATGCGGACATAATGGAGCGTCATATGCTTCCGTTTGGTAATTATTCAATGCCTGCTGGTTGTAAGTATCAGCAAAACAATGACCCGAAACAAACAGTCGGCCATGTCACTCGTTGGTTTAAGTCCAAAAATGTGAATGTTCTTCAATGGCCTTTTCAAAGTTCGGACTTAAATCCCATCGAGCATTTGTGGGAGGAGTTGGATCGGCGTACTCGAAACGTAAAAGTTAAGAATGCTGACCAAAAATTCCAACTTCTTCAACGCAAATGGGCCAACATTGATCTGACCACAATTAACCGTTTAATTAATTCAATGCCTCATCAATGTCGCGAGGTTATTAAAAATAAAGGTTATTCATCACGTTATTAAATTTAAATTATTGTTACTTATTTTTTTGTTATCGTATAATAGCTTCGATTTCTATAAATTAATTTTGCTGCATTACTTTTGTCGCAGGCATTTTAATTTTTTTCTTAAAAAAGTCAAACATTTAAAACTATACATGATATCTAATTAAACTTTGTTAACCGCATTAAAAGCTTCAAAACAAAATAAAAATTTTGAAAAAATATTAATTTTTAGCGGAGATATGAGCAAAATAAATTTGCTGCATTTCTTTTGTCCTGTTTTGTATGTGTCTCAAATTAATACGGAAAAAAAATAAATTTTAAGCGAAATTCGAGTTTATTAGTAACCATCGTAATAAATACACTGTTGGACAATAATTTACGTCAAACTTTTTCGTCAAACCCCAACTTTTTCGTATTTGGGCTTTCTGTGACAACAACCTATTTTGCATGTTAAATGATAATTGTTGAACTCAAAATTGTCACAGAAACCTAAAATACGAAAAAGTTGGGGTGGGCGTAAATTGTTGTCTAACAGTGTATTATTTTTTGTGTAGTTAATTAGCGATATTTAAAAATAAGTTTTATGTTTTTTTTTGCAGGCGCCTCTATTTCTTTTTGCACATCCTGGCGATTGTTGCAATTGTCGCTTTCCCACCATTTTTCCTCCGCTAAGTCGGACGCCACCAAGCTGGCAAACGGTGTGGAGAAGCCGCGCGACATGCAGCCGCTAAGGCTGCTAAAGGAGATTGGCGACAATGTGGTGGACGACGCAAACAGTTTGGTTAATGAAAAGTTGGAATAGTTATTTTTTTCTCTTTGGTTTTTTAGCGTTGTGTGATTGCTGTAGTTGATCATTAGTGTTTTATTTTTTTGTCTGTAATAGTAGTGTCAAATTTGAGACCTGTAAACCTTGTATGTGCCTCTTTGAATATTTCTCATCTACGTTTATGCTTTTTCTTGTGTCGTTAGTTTTTTTGGCTATCTTCCTCTTTCCGTTTTTAACCGTTTCGATTACAAATTATTATTTTTTTTTTGTTTTTACATTTCTTTTTTTACGGCCTGAAAAATATCAATATTAAAGCCAAACCGTTTTATACGAGTCATTTTTTTTGTTTACTTATATTTTTTGGAAGAGAAATGTCATGAGTATGTATAGGTTATGTCATAGCGAAACGGTTGAACCAGTGTTTGAGGGCTTTCTGTTTTGCTACAGTGCATTTTTATTGTGGGGTCTACCACTTCTTTTATTATATTCATATGTTTAGCGGCTAAGCCTAAGCCTTTGCAGATTCTTCGTTGGTAGAGAAAAGAGTTTACCCTTCAGCTTACTTTTATCTTGCTTCAAACTGCTTCCGACTTCATTTGTAATCTAAATGAAGTTTGCACCAGTGTTTCTTTTTTTGGCCTTTTCAAAGCCTCATTCTGACTTGGACATGGTTTTGGAACAAACGGACAAAATATTATTAAAACAGCAACAATTTTTCAATTATTTTGGGCCGAAAACACGTTGACCAACCCAAAATATACTGTATTACATTTAAAAACAAATAGACAAAAGCGAATATACGCATGACTATAAAATTAAACTCATTTATAGTCTTGCATTGCTCGCCGGCTTTGCCCTAGCATTGTTGGATTTAAAGTTGGACAAGTCAGCCAGTCCCCTCTTAGCCAATTGGTTTTGGCGCCGTCTTATTTTGACTTTCAATTTCATTTTATTATTTTTTTTCTTTTAATTTGGTTTGCCTAACTTGCAAATTTGGGGTTTGAGCCCGAGCTGAAAACTAAGGGGACTATAACTGGGATTCGACAGTCACTCACCAATGTCTTTACCGATGTTTGTCTTCTTTGTTTAGTGTCTTCTATATTTAAATATTTAAACATTTTTGAAAGCCCACTGGTGAGCTGTTCATGACTGGTCTGTTAGGCCATAATGCAATAATTTCAAAAAGGTTGTTAGACCGAAGTTCAGTATTTTGACAATCATTTGGTTTTGATCATTTCAGTCCAGAGCTGCCGCCTTGCTACAATGTAACGTTGCCCTAGGCTTAGGTTTTTTTCAAGCCAATAATTTCAGGATCGATTTCATGACTTTTGATGGCCAGACATTTTGGTTTTAAAGCGTTGGGCCACCGGGACGCGTTGACATTGTTATAATATATTCATCTTTTTGATTAGGATATAGAGAATCCGTAATCAATCCTAAAAATCCTTTCTGTGAATATCTTCTGCGATTAATTAATAACCCCTCACCTCTTTTACAAACCATTCAAGTTCCTAAAATTTGGGTCACACAGCGGCTCAAGTGCTCTTGGTAAAAACTTTTTATATCTTTAAGACAGTAATATAAGCTATTGGCTAAAACATTTAAAAAAAAAGATAGGAATTTTGTACAAAAATTTGAAAAAAATGGGGTTATATAAAAAAATTTTAAAATTGCTCTAGAATTGACATAAGCTAAAAGTTGGCTAATTGTAAAAAAAATCATAGAAATGTTTATATCAACGAAACCTTTCATTTAAACGAATTAAGTAGTGTGTAGACTAAAAATAATATTGTCACGTGAAAATTATGCGTGCTTCACGAAAAAATCTTTTGACATGGTGTTATTAGGATTTACTTGTCTTCAAGTTTGTTTTTTTTTTAAATTCAAGTGAAAGCTCTGATGGTAATTCTTTTTCTGTCACCATACCTGCTGCGTGGGAAGTGAACAATTGCAAACCAA